>KN483785.1:12733-38644 GCA_000787095.1 Periophthalmodon schlosseri | reverse complement strand
GCTCTGCTAGGGGATTGGAAAGTGAGTGAAAGCATTACAATAGAGTTTAATATGTCAACCAATTTCATTATATTGTTTTTTTCTGAATCTCCAAGGCAATAGTTGATGAAATGCATTTTAAGCACACAGGTATATACTTTTGAACATTAGTAATCATGACAGACAAATCCCAAGTTTAACCCAAGGGTGCAACCTCAGACACTGTTAGCCAACGTAGCAGCATAAACTGTTACGGTTCCCTCAATACTCTTTATGTACTGTATATCTTAAAACAGCTGTTCTATTGTCTGTGGTCTGCCATATTCCGACCATGTGCTATTTTCATCTCCGTAGCCGTAAAATGTGGTACAGGCAAAAAAGGAAAAAAAAAAAATGTTTACAGTTCTTCTCTGGATTTGTTTAAAAGGAAGTTTCATATTAATACTTGTATCTTCAGCCAGTGTAGCTGAGGTGACTGGACCACCTATGATGGTGCACACAAAGTTCAAAGGGAAGAGATTGTTTCTTTAGAGGGCTTTCTATTGTAATACATTATTGTGACTTTCCGCTTTGTCTACCTGGTGATATGGTTGGCTGGTAAGTGAGTTCAATCCGATGGGCAGTGGTGGAACGTAATGAAGTAACAGTAGTAAAGTATCTGTACTTTACTTATGTAAATTTTAAAGTGGATACTTTTTACTTTTACTTCACTACATTTTAGAGCAGGTATCTGTGCTTTCTACTCCACATTACTGTCTTACTGTCTGTCTTACTGTCAATTACTGTCTGAGAGCTGCTGAAAAAGGCTGAGGGGCTTATTTTTAACACATTCGTAGCTTGAGCAAATAAAATATACAAAAGGCTGAGGGGCTTATTTTTAACACATTCGTAGCTTGAGCAAACTAAAATATACAAATAAAAACAGCTAGGAAAAAAAAATCTGTTGTTTCTGTTCAGCATAAATCTTTATCAAAATCAATACATTTAAAGCTTTATTAGATCTTAAACTCTGCACAAAATACTTTTACTTTTTACTCTTTTTAAGTGGGTACTTTAATATTTTTACTTCAGTAGATTTTTTTCATGTGATACTTTTACTTGAGTATTTTTTTGCTCCAGTATCTGTACAAAATTGAGTACTTCTGGTAAACTGGTTTATATATAAGTTGGTTGTACTTTGCCATGGATTCAATAGTGTATAGACAAGTAGTTATAACATCAATCTTGCTATATGCACTGTAAAATGTAAGATATTTTTTAGCTGTTATGGAGAAAATGAAGAGCGTAAAATCTTTAAAAAACTGTACCAACCTGAGTATTACCCTTTTTCGGGGCAAGCCTCCAAGTGCAATCTCCGACTGCTTATTTTATCATTGTGAGGCATTAGCTCTGTCATCCCAGTGGCCGGTATATACCTTGGCGTCATTCCAAAACAGATACGCTGGTAGGGAGTTGCTCTAAGGGCTCCAATTCTCTACTATTTAGTTAGCTCTATTCCTGGCAGGTCTGGCCTTTTTACCACTCCCAAGCTTCGACTGTCAAAGATTGGCTTTACCTTACCTCTACCGCCCGGAGGTGGCTGGAGACCGTAGCCGTGCCGGGGTAGACGGGAGCAAGGGCGTTCGGAGGAAAGGTGTTTAAGAATGCGGCTCAGGTTTTCAATTGGCGTTAGGAGGGGCCAGTGCTGGGTGACAGAGTGTCTGGGAGATCTGGCAGGAAAGCTGGCTGAAACGCACGGATGGGAGGGTTGCCGTACGGAGCCGAAGAAGGATGCAAGTGATGGATGGTGGTTGTTAGGTGCGGTAATTGTGTTCAGGTAATTGACCCTGCACCCTCCTCCTTTTCTTTGCCCTCCTCACGCTAAGCTAGCACTCCATCTCTCTTTCAGTGATGGGAGAAAACATCACAGCACCGTGGACCGGTCCCCAACTCCTGGCACGGTCACTGTAGGATTTTGTTTAGGATTTGCAGGCTTTTAAGTGCGTTCCATGTTTAATTTCCATCCACGGCTTCACCACAAGAAGTGAGTGAAAAAGCAGATTGGATCAGCGTGAATGGAACGAGTCTACTTAGCCTAATGATAGCTTTTGGGTACCTTGAGCGGCTTACATTTAGGAACATGCTAAGTCCTCCTTAAAATCAGCTCTGAGCGACTTTACATGGACCTGAAAGTGTTATGAGTCTATATGAGAAAAGCATATTTCAATAGATGTGTGAAAATATAACGTACAATTTACAGCTCATGACTGAAACACTTGGGAACAATACAGTGGAAGCAGAAACTGTAGCACGCATAATCTAATGTAGAGGGGCACATTAAACTCTCCAGACCAAAACTCAAATAAAGACAACTGGAGTTAGAACAGAATTTATGGTTATAGAAGTGTTGTCACTTTCAAAATACAGCAAAAAAAATGTTTTGGCCCAGTACAGGTATATTGTGGCTCTTGAGGTCAAAATAAGTCTACTTTGTGCTGTCTGCATTTAAGTCAACCATTTTATCTGATAATCAGGGTTTCTCAGTTGGTATGTCTTGACATAAACAACATTGGTAGATCAGTCAAATCCACTGACCCACAGGTTGGTGGACAAGCGCTACATAAAAATGTGACCATTTACCATGACCAAGTTCATTTGTAGCATACTAGTTATTGTTAGCATTACTGTGAGGGGAAAAATCTGGTCTCTGAAAGCTGTGAAACGCACTTATAATCTCATTGCAGTGAATAATTAGAATGCTTAGAATGTATTAGGTAAGTGAGCAATAAATCTCGACCTCAGCAAACAGTTTGAAATGAACTTTTTCTGTTTATCATGTTTTTAAGACAGTAAAAATGGCAATCGTTTACTTATCTACCAGTGTATTTTTTTGTCACTTCAGCATTATAATCTCCCATCTGTCTCAAATACTGAATCTTTGGAATCTTAAGTGCATCTAAACTCCACAGTTGCTCAACATTAAATTGATAAGGCCAATCCTCCTGTGTGGGCAGAGCAGAGCCTACACCAGACGTCTGTGATGGCTTGATCCGAAGCAGGCGATGATGTAGTGTCCTCTTCATGCATCAGCAGATTATAGCAGCATTTATCAGAGGCCCAGCGCCCCTTCCTAATAATCAGCCTGGTATATCTCACTCCACCACATCTGATTTATGCCACGCTCTGCCCAACGGTGACAAGTTTTTAAACAGAGTTGGGGAGTATAAATAATGACTGTGACTGACTGCTGAGTCTATGGTTTGAAGCAGTGTGCTGTAGGCAGGGAGATTAAAGTCATCACGACCCAACCATTTGAAAACTGACAGCAGACCAGCGCAGCACAAAGAGAAGGCTAGAACTGTATAAATAAATAACAGAAACAATGACTTTAGAACAGTGTTTCTCAAACTGTGGTGCGTGTATCAATACATGGGCTGTTTCTGGTGGTATGTGGGGCCCTCTGCTCCTGTGACTGATTAATCTGAGACAAATTTATGTATTATCCCTTGAAATATATAAAGGAGTGTGACATCACCCATAGCGTTCAGCTCCAGTCAAATGAAGCACGTCGATGCAGTTATAGAGCGAATTTGGAGCATCAGCAGATTATAGCAGCATTTATCAGAGGCCCAGCGCCCCTTCCTAATAATCAGCCTGGTATATCTCACTCCACCACATCTGATTTATGCCACGCTCTGCCCAACGGTGACAAGTTTTTAAACAGAGTTGGGGAGTATAAATAATGACTGTGACTGACTGCTGAGTCTATGGTTTGAAGCAGTGTGCTGTAGGCAGGGAGATTAAAGTCATCACGACCCAACCATTTGAAAACTGACAGCAGACCAGCGCAGCACAAAGAGAAGGCTAGAACTGTATAAATAAATAACAGAAACAATGACTTTAGAACAGTGTTTCTCAAACTGTGGTGCGTGTATCAATACATGGGCTGTTTCTGGTGGTATGTGGGGCCCTCTGCTCCTGTGACTGATTAATCTGAGACAAATTTATGTATTATCCCTTGAAATATATAAAGGAGTGTGACATCACCCATAGCGTTCAGCTCCAGTCAAATGAAGCACGTCGATGCAGTTATAGAGGCAAATTTGGAGCCAAGTTCCATTTTTGGAATTCCGACCCTGAGTATCATAGCAACCAAAGAGCCAATCCAAAGTGAGGCTGCTGAAGGTAACGCTCCTTCCCGCACACACCACTGCTTTAGCAGGGTGCGGGTGCTTAGCAACGCTGTCAATTAAACCTGTTTCTAACGCTAGCGAGAGTGACCTCAGGGAAAGAAGGCGCCTCTTAAGTCTGTTATTAATGTTCATATTTTGATTTATGAAATAAATAGCCAAATAAAACCACAAGGATCATGTAGAGAGGACTAATACAGACATTTTAAGACAAAAATGATGAGCCTGAGAGCATTAGTTACAGAGAGAGGGGTGACAGTTTTTCAATAGAAAATGTGTAATAGTCAATGGAGCCCATGCTCACTATTTGGAACGCCCCTATTTGGAACGCGGTGGCTAGCAGGTTAGCTATGTCCATCTATTTATACAGTCTGGTGCATAGTGTTACTAAAATGCTAAATGGGGATAAAGATAAAAGAACATCTATTTCCTAAACTGATTTCTAAAATAGCAGTAACAAAAGAGCACTTCTATTATATTTATGGACCTCCGTGATATATTTTGAAACCTCCCCAACACTTTTTGGAATTGGATTTTGAATAGATGGTGGACCCAGTGGCCAATTATCATTCACTGTAAATGTAGTTTCTCATCTTTTCGTGCATCACAACAATCAAAGCTGGTTATGGATGGCTCCAGTGTTTTATATGCGTATCATTCATGTGATTCTTTACAGTCGGTTTAACTGCGTAGATCAATCCAAACCTTTTAGGACTCTGCAGTAAATTAGACCAATGTCGTCGAGCCAACACAGACTGTAAAATACCTTTCTCCAACTCTCAGAACTTAAGTGCTGTGATATAGTTCAGTCTAATTCAATTGTGGACCAGGATATGATCTGCCTGCCCTGACTTCCACTCATTCACGCTGGAGAGAAGTATATTGTTGTGAAATGTCTTTTGGCAGATTTCACTGTTAAAGTTTTAAAGTCCACTGTAAAAGTTGTGTGAGGTTTTGCTCAAAAGGAGGAAATAGAATGTCTCGCATTGTGTGAGTGCATTATTCATTCTCCAACAGATGGCTGTAAAGGAGACTGGGAGCTCTGGATGACTGGCCCAAAGGGCAAATGACGTACTCTTCTCCTTGTAGATATCATAGCAAGATCTTCTCAAGCTATTTTGACCTATTTAATGTATTTCAGTGTATGTAAAGTGAATCAAAAGAAGAGAGAATGTTACAAATTAAACAGGAGATCAGAGGCAAAACCCTAAACTGCTCGATCAATACAGGTAAACATTCCTCACACTGTATTGTTATAATACTTTTGAATGAATGTTAACTGTATTATTTAGCATCATAACATTTCCATTGGTTTAACATAGCCTAACTGAAAATTATCTGAGATGTGACACAGCCCAGAGCTCTATTGTAAAGTAATGCTATGTCTGGCTATGTTATCATTGTATGTAAAAATACAATTTCCTTCTTATATGTTGAAAGGTGCTCAGAAAGCACTTTGCTGGGAAAAATGTACATTCTATGTGAATTATTGAATTGCTTTCCACCTTCAGTTCTAAATACATCTTATAATGGCCTAATGAGAATACCCTTGAGATGAACTCAAACGTGATTAACATCAAATTAGGCCGAGTCAGCATCATTGACGCTGGATAGATTTCGCACGTGTCTTTTTTATTCTGCAAGGTCAGTAGATGTCATAGGCCTCTGCTCAGCCTCTCCTGTAATGACCCACTGAGTCGGACCACTGCTCTATCCTCCATCATTTTCTCTGCACTCAGTAATTCCTCACTTTAAAATGAGGTTACATTAAAGATGTCACTACAGATTCCAGAAGACAAAGTGAAATTCAATGAAACCAGGTTGAAATCACGGCAGCCTATGTAATAAGCTTTTTAGCCAACATTTCCAGAGAAGCTACAAATCCAATCTCTGCCCGGGCCACACGTCTCACACTGTCCTGAGTGTATTAAAAAGAAATCACATCTAGGCTACATGGTGTGGAGCACAGTCATTTGTCTGATTGTCCTGGAAGGCTATCTCTGTGAACTCCCCTTCAAGGCAGTCGGGAATCTTTTAGCCAAAATGAGCTTCAACACCTGGTTTAAAGAAATCAGCAAAAAAAAAAAAGTCTTATTTGGGGCGACAGTAGCTCCGTTGGTAGAGTGTTTGTCCACTGATATGAAGGTTGCCGGTTTGAATCCCGCTCTCAACATAAACATCATTGGTGGATCGGTCTGATCTACTGACAGACAGGTTGGCGGTGCGATTCCAGCTCCCATCATGAGTGGTTCCATGATGTAAAGCGTTTTGAGTGCCTTGAAGGTAGTAAAGACCTGTATAAAAATGTGACCATTTACCATATGTGAAGTATTTAACTGGCTCTATGCAAGGACACATGGGTTTTATGCTGTGCAACTGCAAAAATGTACATTGAATTTGTTGCTTTTTAACAATGCAATGTGTTGACATAAGTGAAGAAAGAACGCATGTAAGCAAGAACGTTGGGTTTGATCCTATTACTTACACAAGTCTAGTAGAGACGCCAGGACTACATCTCCATGTGGTGAAGTTTGTAATTTTGTGTATCATCAAGATTGCTCAACTCCATAACTGGAATTGGAATTGGAGCACAGACATGATCAAAACAAACCGCCAGACTTCAAAAATACAAAGGAGCTTCATAGTTTACGATGCACGGATATATAACAAAGGGAGCAAGGATTTTGAGAGCTGAAGAAGAAAATCAACTAAATATGGCGGGTTACTGAAATGCGTAATGATGAAACAAAACGCTACCCCACATATGTTTTCACTGAGGAAACAACATAAAAACAGGGTTGAAGCTTTAAAAGTTAGATTAGCATATTTTCACAACTTCACTTGCAAGAGATGGAGGCTGTATGTTACTGCATTCCCCAGCTACAGCTTTAGGTAAATATTATTGGTGATGTCATTTTTTCCCACTAAAATTTAAGAATATAATAGACTTCCATTCACTTTACAAACATGTGAGTTAACATTAAAATTACCGGCACATGACCTCTGAATGTTAGCCTCTGTTGTGCGCTGGCGTCACCGCTCACACTGTGCCAGTTCACACTCCCTCGCTGACTCTGTCCAAACATGAAGTCTGACTATTCTCTCCTCCAGTGTTTACAGGTACAGGGGTCAAAGGGCATGCAGGATTGTTTACATTCAACCACAAAGCAAATCCCCTGCATCCTTCTAAGGCTATAGGTGACTTTAAGACTAACTTTGTGCTCCCTTTTCCTTCCTGTTTAGTTTAACTTTACCTCCGATAACTCCCAGGAAGACTTTCTCTAGCCTTTTATACTCAGCAGGGTTGCTCTTGAAAGAATTCACATAATGGGAAATGTTTAAGTGTGGACAGGCTGGGAGTTGGGTGAGCAAAACAGAAGTGGTCTTTGAAAGAGTACTTCATATAAAAGGTATTTCGTGCTTTCTAGACAATATGGAGATTTTAAATTCTTTCTAAGTTGAATGAAAACTAAGGCTGAACAATTTGAGGAATATTACAGTTGGATTTTCGATTTAGCTCTTTGTTGCAGTGCACCTTTTCAAACACACTGAGTGGCAATAATGTTTGACAGAAGGCTTAAATATGAACCAATAAAAAAATCGCATGAAATTTTGAACATGTTTGAATAGGTCTGGGTTCACACCTGTCCCTGATTTGTATGGTCTTAAAAATGTAAAAAACGGAACGAGTTAGAAACTTTGCAACGGTCCAAACTTATTCCACACTTTTAACAGATTTCTAGCATCCAATTAACTCACCGCAATGAGTTTGTTATTACCACAGTGAGTTTATTAGCAGTTTCAGAGGCTTTGGGCGTAACTGCAACTAGCAAGCTAACAGTTATATCCTTGTTTGTGGCCGATAAAACGTTGTATAATTAAACGCAGACAGCACACAGCAGTCTCATTTTGGGGCAAAACTTATTTTAATTTATTACATACAAAATCAGGTACAGTCCCTCTAAGACTCTAAGACCCTCTAAGTGCAATGCAGCCGTTTGCTAATTGAAACTTCTCAAATTGTGATTTAGTTTCATTTGGTAATCTGGCTGCTCTAACCTGTGGAAATGAGTCTACCATTGTCCATTCACAAGTATAATTTTTGTTTCTTTGTTATTAGCAAACTGTGAAGTTGACCCAATGGAATACAAAACCAGCACATTGTACAAAATATAGTGTATCAACAGTGTATCATAGAAAAATCCCAGCCAACCATTCTGCCCCCTGCTCTTATTGTTTGGGGTTCAGAGCTGTGATTGCCTGCTGTTGTCTGGCAGAGGCTCTGAGTGTGGCTTAGCTGGACTCATCTCAGCTTCTATTATCACTGTTACACACTGGTTGGCCACACTATACCTGCTGCAGTCAGCTGTGCCAGTAATGCACTCCAGCCAGATAACTGCTTCACCTGCGCATCTGCTGCAGCTCCACGCCACTGTTAAGGAGCCCTGACAGAGAGTTGGAAAAGTTTGAGAGCGTTACCCGTCGGCAGAGAGGTGGTGAGGCCTGTTTGTTTGTGTGTGAAAGTGCTGTGCGTGTCATTGGCACAAAGCCTGCTAGACGGATCAATGATAAGCGGCTGCTGCAGCAGTAGCTCCGCTTGACATGCCACAATTTAATTTGCCCGCTCTGCCTGGGTGAGGTTAATGCTGCAATTTCTGACGCCACAGCACCTCACACCATCACAGTCAGTTATGGCTCTCGTCTGTAGCTGAGTTTATTAGAAACAAAGGAGTAAACTTGTACGCATTCTTAAAACATACACCTTTAGTAGTTAATATTGTAACTGTGTGTATGGCTCATTTTGAAGAAAGACTCGGATAAGATGATTTTTTTTCTTACCAATCGTAGACTAGGCCAGGTCACGAGAACAAATTTTGATGTGTGATATATTGCTGTAAATATAGACGATAAACAATACTATTGAAACCAAACCATAAAGCAGAATTATCCCCCAAAAAGTTCTAAAATTGTAAAAAAAATATGAACTGTAATAAATAAAAAAACAAAATGCAACACTTAAGTAGTTAGTTTGTGTCTATAATGAGTCATAGCAGTTCATAATTCAACCTTGTACAGCTCAAATCACATCATGGTTCAGAAAATTAACGAAATATTTCCCACTAGTACAAAGAAAAAGTCCCCATGATAAATACTGACTCCCAAAAAGTATTGTTCCATCTGTTTATGTACTGAACAATAACTCGATATAGTATTTATCATGACAGGCCTATCATAGACTGTATATAGAAGTGGACTGAGGGAGTGTGACATCACCCATAGTGTTTGGTTGCAGCCAAATGAAGCTAATCAAGGCTAGCAGTTATAGCGGCTAATCTGCAGCCAAGTTCCATAGCGGGAGCTGACCCCGGCAAAGACTGCACCTGATTGGTCTGTTATTATTCTTTGTAACTTGACTTACGAACAAAATAGTGAAATAAAAACACCGCGCTCATGTAGCGCGGGGTAATACCAACATTTTAAGGTCAGAATGACAGGCCTCACAGCAGCAGCAACAGATTTTTCAGTAGAAGTCAATTGGAACCAGACTCCGATGGAACCACTTTGCGCCCGTGTTCACTTCTTATTTGGAATACTGTGGCTAGCAGGCTAGCTATGTCCATCTATATATACAGTCTGTGCTACCAGTTCAGACAGCTACACTTTGGCCGCGAACTTAGAAAGAAAGTAAGGCCACTGTTATCTTGTTTGGCTAACCATTATCTGCAGCTTTCTCGCAACACCTGAACCTTCACTGGCACTGGACCTGCACTGCAATGCTTATGCTGACAAGAATTTTTCACAAAAAAATCACTGAAACTTGTATCAACCTAACGTTATAAAAAGATGGGAGTATATCTTCCTTATTGTTTGCAAAAGTTGAAATATATAATCTAGTTGTACTTTTTTCTACTTACTAAATGATGAAAAAGACAGACAGCATGAAAACAGCACATATTTAAACAGTCACTTAAAACTGGACCTTATAATGGAGCAGAGGTCTGTAATGACCTTCTCTGATTTTGTTTTCAGGTGTGCTCGGTCAAACAGGTGCTTAATAACAGAGGGTGAATGCCGTGGAAACCGCGATGAGCCCCTGTAAGCAGGTACAACCAACACAATAGGATTACAGCCCAGATTGATCCTGGCTTTGTGCGCCTCTGTTAGACTAGATTGCCATAGCCGCAGCATTATTGTGTGGAAAATGAACCAAAATTTATTTTCAATTTGCCAACCTCTTGAATTGCATTTGGTCACAGCTGTTTGCACAACAGCAATGTAGTGAAGCCAGCAAAGCGAAGCATTACAGACTCCAGATTAACCAGTTTCTTTTGCTACCAGTGTTACTGAATAAACTGTGTACTTTAAGAAGCGTGAAATCTATAGGCAGATGCCACAACCCCAGCATAAGCAACAGTGAAGTCTAAGATATTGACTTTCGCTCCTTTTGATAATACACAGCTTCATGTGTAGGATGCCCTGAAAGTATAAGGTTTGAATCTTTGTGTGGAGTTTGCCTGTACTAACTCTTATGGATTAAAGCAGACCTATTATGCAAAATCAACTTTTTAGAGCTTTTAGCCATGTTATAGTTGTTTCCCCTCAACATTTACTCACCCCAAGTTGTATTTGGACTGATTCATGCATGTTTGAGCAATCTTTAATCCCTTACTTTCAAGACGCCATATTGTCGATCAATCCCTGTTTTCACCGCCACCGGCACACGCCCACTGCTCTCTACTTATGTCGTACTACAATTTTATTTTGGAAATCAGCGGACTTGTTTCTTTTATTAAGTCGTTTTAGATGAACATTGCGATTTAAAATGTGCGAATTATAACATAATGATCCACAGGTGTCATAGATTATAACTGTATAGCAGACACAAGCACAATAGGTCTTCTTTAAACACCGAGGAGCAGTGCAACATTGTTACCACCTTACCTATTTTTGTTATTGTTCCAGACTTTTATGTAAAACCCATAATATCCTCAAGAGCGGTCTCATCTATGCATCTCGGGTCAAAGTTCAGGGGTCATTCTGCTGTCCGTCGTGATGTTCTAGACTCCACCTTGTTGCATTAAAATGATGTAATGCACTGCTCCTGGTTGTAAAATGCTTACTGAGTGTATGGTAGCTATGGGATCTTGTGAAAATGACTCTAGTATGAAGGAAGATCATTTGTAAGAAGCTACGAGTTAAGCAGTTTAAAAATAAATAAATACGTCTGTGTAATCCCTCAGTCGTCCAGGTCTGATCCATAGTAAAAGCTAAAAGTTAAATCTGTCAACTGTACAAAAAGCTGTAGGAGTGAAGACGTTTCGCTGCTCAGGTGATAATATCACCTGTCACCTATATACAACCCCATCCTCAGACTCAAAGCAAACAAAGGAAAAAAGGGAAACAAAGAACAATAGAACCAGACAGGGCCATTAAGGCTGAATGGAGGCTCGTTCAGGCTGAAACTGTAAACAATAGCTGTTTACAGTTTCAATGTAGTTAGCTCCTCCCTTCAGATAGATATAAGGCAGTGTCCACCAGTAATCTGACCAGAACTGAAGAAGCGGCTTGGATGAGCAGCGAAATGTCTTCACTCCTACAACTTTTTGTCCAGTTGACAGATTTAACTTTGGCTTTTACAATAAATAAATACACAAATAAAAACAGTACTTAAAGGGCCCATGTTCCGCTATTTTCTGATCTATGTTATAATGTTGTTTCCTCATCACAAACATACCCGGAGTTGTGTTTTGTTTCAGTTCATGTTTAACACACAACCCCTGTATATTCAGGCTGAGTTCTTCTCTCAAATGGAAAACATTCTGTTCCACCTTGTGATGTCATGTGGTAATACAGGAAGTGATTCACTGTGTTTTAAAACTCCACAAACCTTCACTAGAATCATTTGTATGATTTCAGCCCTTTAATTGTCAATCTCTGCTGAACTAAAGGCAAAAAGTAGCTGCTAACTTGAAAACTACTGCTTCATAACATCACAAGGTGGAACAGAGCATTTTGGAGAAGTAGACAGACTAATAAACCAGGATTACTCAAACATCTGTGAATGAAACCCAACACAACTCTAGGTGTGTTTTTGATGAGGTGACAGCTTTATAACATGGCCTCACAAGAATCCATTTTATGTAATGTAGGACCTTTAAAAATACAAAGCTCAGATGACTTGTGAAATCTTACGGTTCTTTTTGTAACTTTAGTATTAAACTGCCCAACATTAGACTTTATTTTGTCTGATAGAGGTGCCAAATATGACTCTGTCTCTATATACCTCCCATAAAAGTTTTCACATTTACTCACCCATTCTTCTTTCTGTTAATAATAAGATGCATAGTTCACTTTGCAGCCTGACCATCCAGTCTACGGCCATTTGTTATTATTATTTGCTGTGTGCTTGCCTGTGGTGGAGGAGAATTGGAAACGGGATCGCTCCAGTCCCAGTATTTTGGGCGCAGTTCTGCCTCAGTGCTCCAGGCTGATTGTGATGCAGCACAGTTTGTGTGTCTGCCTCCTCTCTCGCTGTCTCCCAGTGTCTGACGCTCTGCTCGGCCTTAAACATTTGGAGGGATAACGGAGGAGGGAGGGGGGCTAAATGTTTATGAATGCACGGCACATGGCTACGCGCACATATGGACATGCATGCACTCTGGTTCACAAATGTCCAACCAACACGAACAAACATGCTATCTTGGAATTTCAAATATAGAGGCGTTTTATTTCAGGCAAGCTTTTTCTAACTGTAGAAAATGGACAGTAATTTTGCCAAGTGTATAAATAAAAAATAATGTGTCTTGAGAAGGAGAACCAGGCATTGGCCCCTCCAAAATAAAAGATAAAAGATCTAATGCTTGAATTCTGATGAAGAGGTTAATGCAAGGGGAATATTAAGCTCTCTCTGGAGATAACAACGACATCATTCTAGTAAAATGGTCAGACTTTCCTCACCCCAGACAAAACACAAACAGAACAGAAAAACACAAAAACAAAAAACTAGTCTGGAGTACTCATTTTGCTGGTTTGTCAAGAAGGATATCTGGGATAGAGGTAATGATATCTTAAAATTGTAACCAAAAAACAGTTGAAATTTGACATTTGGAAGCTTTCTATTAAACTGAAAAACATGCCTTCTTACAGTGAGCGAGCATCTCCAAAAAACTCACTCTTACTTGTCCTGGAGGAGGGCCTCCACCTGCTTGTCTCCATGGAAATGGTGTTTCATTGGCTGTAATATTACACAATATGGCATGAGCAAAACCCCAGATGTCATCAGCATTGTCTTCGTTTCAAACAGTCTTGTCTCGAGTCGTGTTTACTTTGATCATTAGCTTTGGCTTTAGCTAGCTGTATCACCTCTCATGTTTTTTGCACGTTCTCCAAATCTTTGTATGGTGTCAGCCAGACATATGGTGAAGATTAACCACACATTGTTTTGTTTGTGGATGTGCGTGTCCCGCAGTAGCCAACGCGTAGCAAAGAACAAAAAAAAAAGCCAGTTGAGCATGTTCAGGATTACCATCATCTCCATGGCGACTGCCTCCTCCTCCCTCCTCTCCTTCTCTGTGTGGGTATAATCCATGTGCTGCTGCTACGCCCACTCATTCGTCTCCCATCCCTGCCACCAAATCTGAATTCTGAAATTGCAAACGGAGTCATAAATGAGATTGACTGCCGTTCTCTGTATTGATCGTTGCTTCGATGAGTACGCATGATTTGTAATGTCACCCCCTTCAGGCTCTCCTCCACTACAACTAAGGCAACGACTGGCCATGGGAAGACAAGGCAAATTATGATAGGACAAGAATCCATTTCTACTAGATAAGGCTTTTGTCCATGTGGCTGCAATAGGGTGTTTGATTTAAAGGAAATAGTACTAGGAACAAGATAAAGCCAGGTACAAACATGCATGACAACTATGAAAGTACGTGCATGTAGATACTGTTTTAAGAGGTCCAGTCATTTAGTTCTTCCTTTGAGAGAGTTGGCGTAAAATGTAGAATGCATGCCATAGGTTACAATGTATTTAAATTTTTATTAGCTTTATTTTAACACTTTAACAGAGCAGTGTATTTCATTTAGTGCAGTTGTCTCTTCGTATTAAAGGTTCATCGTAAAAAAAAGGGCTGTGGGTCAGTTTGTAGTAAATTTAAATGACATAATTTGAGGAAAATAATCAAAATCGGCCCTATATATTGAGCCAAAAATATCGGTCCAAAAATATCGGCAGAGCCTATTGGCCATTGCTCTGGATTCTAAACAAATGTTATTGGCACCGGGCATGAAAAAACACATATCGATCAATCTCTAATTTTTGTTTTGAACATATGAATTGACTGCATGTTTTTAGGGAACCCACTTGAAATCTATGTAGTGGGAGGTCATTTTGGGCCATTTATGAACTCTTTATTATTGCATTATTGTTACATTGTGTAATGGCAATGTATTAATGTGTGTTTAATAGGGAACCCACGATGAACAGCAACCATCATGTTGGAAGTGAATAAGGTTTCCAATAGTAAATAAACAAAATAAACAAACCTGAAAATCTTTGCTGAAGCTGTCTGGAGAATGCAAATTTTTGAACTTTACTAACACTGAATATTTTTCCACAGAAAAGCAATACCGAACATTGCACATATACTTGAAGTAGCAAGTAGCATGGTTGAAACATTCAAAGTATGTGAACATTTCACATTCTGTTTAGAGCTAACATTCTGAAAGGTCACTATCTTAAGAATTCACCTTACATTTTGTCTATGCCATTCAAATTTCTGTTAAACTCAAACATGGAAGTTTCTATATAACAGATCATAAAAAAATATATATTTATATATAACATATGAATTGAACAAATGAGAGTTGCAGAGTCGCACTTGAGTTATCAACAGATGTCTGACTAGTCAAAGAAAAAAAATCATCTTGTATTTTTGCATGGTTGCTGTTATACCCTTGAGATTCCAGGCAGTTGCTGAGAAATATACTTAGCCACAATAAGATTCACAATCCCCCTGATTTCCTGTCGCTTTCTTTTGGGTTAGGCCTGCACTCCACTTATTACCATGTTTACAACTTGTTGGCATTCTGAGAGCTAGCGTTGGCTTTGGTAGCAGCGGCATGGAAAATAAAAGGGAAGAATTCTGAAAACATGTCAGTAAGTAGCCTGTTATAAGAGGATCAGACAGACTTGAGTGAATCTGGCCCTTAAGTGTTCCAAAAGAGAATGAGGCTTGAATTATCATTTAATCCCAACCCGGTCAGTGCGAGGCGGCAGCGGAGGAGAGCCGAAAACCAAGGCTTCATTTGTGCAACAAAAGGATGTGAGATACAGAGACTGGGAGCGGACAATGAGTTTTTCTGTGGAGGATGAGGAGGGTTGGGCTGGGAGAGGAAGAAGAAAGTGGTGTTTTGAAGATAGGGGGGTGGTGCTTGGGCCATAGCTTCAATTTGAAGTCTGTAAACACCAGAGTCACTGGGGCAGAACAAGTGGAACACTCCAATGCTAATTCTACATTTTCCATATTCCCCATATTCCATGTTTGGGAGTAAATGGATAAAATGCTTCAGCGGGAGAAACGGGAAGTTGTGGGTTGATGTAGCTTCAAGTAGCTTCAAGTAGCTTCAAGTAACTTCAAGTAGCTTCAAGAGTTGTATATCTTAAAGATTTCACCCAATAACAAGTTAAAGCAGAAACAATTTTTGGGAAATTTTGACAACCTATGATTTAGGTTTTTTTTTATAAACAGTACTGTCAAACGATGTACAAAACAGAGCCATCGTCTAATGATTGTTTGTAAATCCACATAACAAAATATTTGATATGATTTTACTATAAATAAATGCGTTTGTTATTCAGCAGCAGAATCTTGTGTTAAGATATTCCCCAGACACAGCTGTCATATTGCATGTGTCTTCAATACAGAAACGTGGAATCACAGTTGTACATCTATAAAATCTGTCTCAGCAGCTGCCTCTGTTTATAAAACGGCAACATGTCACAACAGTGCTCCAAACCAAAGTTAGACATAATACAGTGAAAAGGGTCCGATAAGGCAGGAGTAATGCTATTGGGTGAGCACAGGCCTGTTTGTTTGGTTATGAGAGTCACACAGATAACACAAGATAGAATGTTTTCATTTGTGCTCAATCTATCGCCGCATATCTCATATATAAACATAAAACATTTTATAACCTGTGAGAACACTGCCGTATCTTCTGTCCAATAAATACATGCATACCTCCTATGTCATTCCCCTTGAAAGAAGAATACTAAACCACATGGAAGGTTAGTGTCATCAAAGAGGAGAATTTAATCATCTAAAACTTTACAGTTTGATGCATTAAAAAAAAAGACCAGTTTAAAAAAAACTGCATATAATACTTATGGTCAGTAGCAAGGCCAGTGGGATATTTTGTCTTTGTCATTTTGCAAACCTGTGTCAGTGATTTAGGGTGATGCTCATGTTGGTTCTGATTATTTGATTTATCACAAACTTTTACTAACACTATATCTAATAAAAAGACTCATTTTAGCAAGTGTCATTACTAAAATAAAAAGGACAAATATGGACCTTTCTTGAAAAGGAAAGTTTTACAATGGTCTTGACCTGTATCAAAAGTAGAATGAAATGATGTAATGTTGCATTAGGCCTATACTATGGTGACAGACAGGATAGATAAATAAGAGAGGAAAAAAGAGAGAAAATGAAAAACAAAGTACAGTTTCAGTACTGTGACAACACTAGTTTGTATTAAAAGGCAGTTTGTCAGTCCCTGGACATGAGCCCTTTTTTCATCACAGAATGAAAACCATGATACTGGAAAACTTTCCAGCTGTAAGATAATATGAATTATGGCTGAAGCAAATTCGCTTTCATAAGAAGATTCCCACCAAAACGGTCTAGTTTTGTTTACTTAAATAATGACTTTATTATAGTTATTTCAATTTGGACTTTCTTTCCAGCACTGCTTCTAGTTTTCAGTAAAGCAAATAATGTAACATCTGCTTTAGATTTGTGGCCATGGTTTATAAAATAATATTGTAATTCTAAGGTCATAACACTATATATCCCCTGCTCTATGTAAGTTTTCATATTTGTTTCAGAACACACAAGCTTGTGATTAATATTCCACTTATGAAATCCATTCACGTAGATTGATCAGATATAGAAACCTTATCCCCTTTTTACAATAATTGCTGATGTGATGTATAGATAAGCGCTGGGTTCCCTGTATGTAGTATTCATAATAGACTTATGTACTTCATCTTAATGTAAGTATATCACTGGCCTGCAGAGCTCACTCTCTCGCTTGGTAATTTTTATGCCAGCGGTAGAATGATTTCTTCTCTTCAAGTTTAGATTTTCATTCCCCTACTCATAGTGTTTTACCATTATTGCACGCCGTGAGACTCCATCGAGCAGTTCACTACCTGTGGACATGCTTGGGAATTGCTGCAAAATGCTTGTCTAAATGCAAATGGAACCAGGTAATTGCTGGAGTTGAGTTGAAATTCTATCATTGGTTATACTTTTTGGGCAATTCTGGCTTATTCAGTTAATTTCACTATGCACAGGCATGCAAGGAACGCTTTAGCTTTTAGGTATTTTAATATGGCTTTAGCTAGCATTTCTGAGCAAACCATACTTTTTAGATCCTTGAGTGACAACAGTTATGATGGTAGTCAGACTAGTTTATTTTTTGTGTGTTTGTTATTTGTTTATTGTAATACACAAACCAATATAGATATTTTTCTTTTGTAATTTTCAAAGAGCGTCTCCTTTATTCGGCTGGACCCGCATTCCCATCTGTTTCCAATGACACAATCTTTTGGCTGGAGTTGTGAGGATGTGAGGAATTCAAATCAAGCTCTATCAAACATATGACACTAATTACATAAAATTATGATTTAATAATGTCAATTTTGATTAAAAATCATATATTTTTCCTGACAAACACGCACATATATTTAGTCATTGTTTTATTTCCTTACACATTTTATTTAGTATTTGTTATCGTATTATGATATCTGTCAACCAAATCTACAATCTGCAGGAGGTACTTCGTTTTAATTCAATTCCCAAGTTAAGACCGACCTAATCCACAAATGCCTTTGTAGAGGCCTCTATGAGCTTTTATCTTTTATCATCGATTAGAAAGAGCTTCAGACAGCACTGCCTTACCTCACTGACGGTACACACCCAGATCGCATTGGCCCTCCTTGTACTATGCTTCACGCACGCTGATAAGAAATCCCCATACACTGGCACCCAAAAACTGATTCAGGAGACCCAAAGCAGAACTGTCCAGCGAGGACTATCTGTGGAAAGCTGCTCCGCATGAGCTGCTGAGCTGTTTCATTGATCTGGCTCTCCTCTGAGTCCGGCCTGCGCATTCACTCTTGTTTTCTACGCCTTGGTGAGTTCACTTTGGAAAACATCGCCCGTGGGAGAGGTGGAGGAGACTCTTAAAACCCTTCTCCTCACACTCTCGCCGAAAAATAAAGTTAGCTTCTAGCCTAGCTCCAGTCTGAAACCATGATGTCATCTCTTCAAATGGAAATTGTATGCATGCGATGTTGGGTGCAGCTTTGTCATGCACTATGCAGATATGAGGCAAATTGGGCTCCTGCTCATGCATTAATATGGATGTGGGGATGCATGTCGACTTTACACGCCATGTGAAAGCCTCCTCTCGTCTTTAGTTTGCACAACCATGTCATGAGAGCAAAATGGAGGTTTAAATTCCAACTCTCCCACTTATAATTTGATATCCAGGGTCTGTACCTTACATTTGACTTGTGCTTTTGTCTCTGTTCTCCCTCTGTGGGCTAAAAACAATAAGTATGCGCTGAGCTGCCTTTTGTAGCTCTTTGGCCTTGTGCCGTGGCCGCTCCTCGGTGGGTGGATTTCTCCTGTCTGCACTAAAGCAGTTTATTCTAAAGGCTCATAATGTTCACAGGTTGTGTGAGGACTTGTACAAAGAAAAAAATTCTACACCTTCTGCTCTGTAGGTGTTTTATTGAGAATGTGATATTGTGGTCTACTACTACCAGATTTGAGATCTGTTTGTTATCCAGCAGTTCAATTCAACACATATGCTAACCTCTCACTCCTAAACCAGTTTATTTGATGAGCTGGTTTCTTTTTTTGACAACAATAAAGATGTTGTTCAAATGACTGATTTTGTAAAAAAAAACGCCTACGCTGATTTTTTTTTTTACTCGATTCTTTTTTCAGACCATGGTTTAGTTTGATCAGGTTTTCATACCTGACATTTTCGAATGATGGCTAACGGTCTTCCTCAGAGTGGTCACATGATGTTGCTGTGATGTGTCCAGTCAGCTGATTTAAAAAGGTTTTGGTACTGTCTTCCTGCCAGTGGAGGCAGACACATGACACACCCAGGATACTGTCCTGAAGGTGGCGCTGTCGTCCTGCCTCCACCGATAGGAAGACTGTGCCAAAACCTGTTTAAATCAGCTGACCGGGCTGCGACCACTCTGAGGAAGACCGCTAGTGAGCAGTCGAAACGGTTAGGTATGCAAACAAACTAAAAGAATCAATTAACATAAATTAATTGAAGACCAGATGAACCTCATTGGACTATGGTGCCTACCCTGATTGTTACATGTCCTGAAATAGAAAACTTACACTATTAACTTTATTTATTTACTTACAAAACAGGAATAGCGTAAGTAAAATTTTGTAAAATGTCCTGCTTCCAATACCCTTGTCAGTCAGTGACTTTTTCCCAACATAATTATTAACCTAGAGGTGAGATACTTCGAACCCAACTTATCTGTGTTACTATCAAATATGGAATCAGACACTTCTGCATCTGTTGGCCATCTTAGGGTTAATTATTTCTTTTTCATCTAATAATCCACTTGGTTTTTACTTACCAACTTGGCAAACTGAAAACTGTCATTCTATCCCATATATTCACAGATAAGAGATGAGAGCTTTGTGATGCAATCAGTACCAACAGCTGCCCCATATTGGTATTTTTCTAATGTATAGCCCCCATTCATGAACGCAGAAAACGTAACAGCATAACAGTAGCCCAGACAACATTAAACATTTATTGGGAACACTTAATCCTTTTTATCATGGCATTAGTCTGTCCAACTCATCTTAAGACATTACCAAACCTTTTGCCATCACTGTCTCTGCAAGGTCTTCAAAACTCCATAGTCCATTTGGGAGCTGTTACCATCTTAGACCTTTTACGGTTCTTTTGGGTAGGGTTTTGCATGCTAGTTTTTGCTTTTAAAAATACCATATTAAACATACAAAACCTACATACTGGAATTCCTCTTCTTTACGGGAGTTTCTTGCAGAGGACAATGGCTTCAGCTGCTGTCGTGAGAGGGAAGCTGCATTTGACATTACATGTGAAAACCTTGAACCGTTTAGCAGTTATTGGCTAAACATGGCTAGCCAACGTTATGAAGGAAGTGAACCCTTTTTACCAGCATCCTGATATGCTGAAATGTCCACTCCGGTTAAGTTTTTATAAGCTTTTAAACTAATTGACCATATCGGCGTGGCAGAGGTCGCTCCTTCCAAATGAATGGCTTTAAGGACATGGATTTTTATGGCCATGGTAACCAGCTTTCGAGGAAAAAAAATTAAAATGGAATTCACACTACAATTTTTTATGCAAGTATGCAAAGTCAGTGTTCACGTTTATGGATACTGGAAATTGACTAATAAAAACAACATAAAGAATTAATTTGCTAGAAGCATCTTCTACTATGTTATGTTATTTTTACTACTTTCTACATTTTGTATACATACAAAAGACATCAAATATATGATGAAAGATATATGGAATTATGCAGTAAAGAAAAAAGTTTAATTCTAATAGCCTAAATATATTTTTTAATATATTTTATATTCAAATCCTCAAAGTAGGAACCCTTTGCTTTGTCGAAAACTATTTAGTAGAGTTATTTAACTTTCTTTCATTACTACATAATTCCATATATCTGATCAAAATTTAAAAAAGTAAAAAGTAGAAAAAAAAAAAAAAAAAAAAAACATTGATTGAGAGGGTGCTTCCAAGCTTTTGTCTGGTGTTGTTTAAACATACAGTACCAGTCAAAATTTTGGACACACCCTTTACTTTAATGTTTTTTTTTCTTTAATTTTACATTTTATATGCATATGGAAGACATCAACTATAGGAAGTAAGATATATGTAATTATGTCATAAAGAAAAAAGGTGAATAACTACTAAATGTTTTCTGACAAAGCAAAGGGTGGCTACTTTGGGGATGTGAATATAATATATATATATATTTTTTTTAAATAGTAGAGTTATTTAACTTTTTTTTTGCTGCATAATTCCATAAATCATACTTCATATTTTGATGTCTTCCATATGTATATAAAATGTAGAAAGTAGTAAAAATAAATTTAAAAAATATATTTTTTTAAATATTTTTTTTATTGCACTAAGACAGCTTTTGAAAACACTGCTAGACAAAGAATAACTGGTAAGACTTTTGAAAATGAACTGTTTGTCTGAAATGTGGAAAAGTATAGAGCTAAAAGACCAATAAAATAGACATATCTTCTTAGAATGAAAGAATTAAAAAAACAAAAAAAACCAAAAAACATTTCAATACAAGAAACCAAAGCCAAATCCATAATTCCTCACCATTTTTACTGTGACTATCCTTTGCACAAGCTCTAATAGTCATTCCAAAAGGACAGCCTTCTACTTGTCTCATTATGTGCGCCCAGTTACTGTATTCCCCTTTACAGTCTCTCATCTAAAATTGTACACTGCCATTGGGAAATACATAATAAGCCACTGGATTTTGTCCACATTGCCACATGAGAGGAACCTCCGTCTGCCTTTTAAAGATTATATTCTTGCGATCGATCAATGGTATCACTGGGGATGTGCTTTGGATGAGCATGAGGTGAACTATGGCCAGTCAAAATGTATGATAGGTTGCAGAGAGCAGCCTGGATTCAATCTCGGACAAATAAATCATGGCTTAATACCTGTCCAATATAATTCCTCCTCTCCATCTGTGACTGAAATACTGGCTCGGAACCGTGGGTGTGAACCGGATCCCACGTTTACAAAAGAGGTGAATAAAATGGAAAGGCTATATGGAGAGGATGGAGGAGTTGCAGAAGCTTGGAATAAGACTCATATATTAGTATCAGACAATGGATTGTTCCACAAATGATGTATTCAAATGCTCTAAGTTTGTCATTTATTGCATTAAAATGATAAAGCAAGCAATAAAAACACTGGCCAGGGATCTAGACTGGCTCTGTCTGTATTTTCAAATGCGTTGACATCTAATTTGTCTGTCTCGTACGCCCCTCTGAACTCCAAGAAGTCAGACCAGGGACCCTACCACACATCTTTGGATAGTAGTGTGTAGTCTTGACTGGCCAAGCAAGGTAGTTACAGTTAATTTATTGTGAAATTTATATACTTTTGTGTTTCATATTTCTGTCAATCTTGATTAAAGATAGGTACAGTTCAATGCATTGTTGTTCTGCACAAGTTACCATACACTGTATATATAAATGGACATAGCTAACCTGGTAGCCGCTGCATTTCAAATAGGAAGTGACAATGGGTGTGCTTCCGGCTCCATCGACTCTGGCTCCAATTCACTGTCGCAAACTGTCGCCCCTCTCTCTGTAACTGCTGCTTCAGGCTCGTCTGTCGCAAACTGTCGCCCCTCTCTCTGTAACTGCTGCTGTCAGGCTCGTCATTTTGGTCTTAACGTTCGTATTAACCCGCTCTACATGATTCTGGTATTTTTCTTTTGCTATTGTGTCCGTCAATCAAGATATGAACATTAATAACAGACAAATCAAGCACCTTCTTTCCCTGAGGTCACTCCCGCTAGACTTAGCAGCAGGTTTGATTGACAGCATTGCTAAGCACCCGCTCCCTGCTTAAACTTGCCGTGTGGGTGGCAAGGGGCGTTACCTTCAACAGCCTCTCTCTTTGTTTGCTATGACATTCACAGTTGGAATTCCAAATATAGAACTCAGCCCCAAATTTACCCCTGAGCTTCATTTGCCGAACTATGGGTGACGTCACACTCCCTTAGTCCACTTCTTTACACAGTCTGTGCAGGTTACAGCCTAATTTAACCCATTTAATTTTAGACTATTGGTTGTCAGTTACCAAACTACCCCTGAGGATAGCACTAATTCAGTCAAATGTATTTCAGCCAATTTAATGGCATCTACCTCTTTTCCGTCTAAGTGACCTCGAGTTCAAGCTGGAGGAAGAGGTTGGAGATTGTGTTACTTTGATTAAAAGATTAGAAAGACTGCTCAAGCCATGTCAGCTGTAACCTAAACTAGCCACTAGTCTCCAGGTAAATTGGTGGGATTAAAAAGACAGGTGTTTGCGCTTTTTCTATAGACCGTGTTACACCTGAGATGCCTGACAAGTGCGTAAAATTGCACTAAAAGCCACTGCACCACTTTGATGCACTATAATTATATGTTTTTGCGATCTGTGGGATTTGTATTCTAGCAACAAGCCGCGTCGTATTTCATTACATGCAACTTGTTAAATCAGTTAATGCAAGCTTGATTCCAAACAGCATTCACGCGCATTTTTCAGAGTTCAAATTGTCTGACAAATCTGGAGGGCTAATACTTTTGAGTGGAGAGGATTAAGGCGGCATCCTTCAGTGTTGCGCTCACAAGCCTGGAGATTAGTGTCTGATAAACAAACACTCAATTAATGATGCTACGGGACACAGGTTCAAATACGTTTTCTGGCAACACAAGAAACAAGGTTAATGTGATTACTGACACAAAGGGGTATTTCCATTGGCGCAGTAAATGGGGTCTAACCAGTTCATAGAGACTGCTTCAATGGTGTGTCTTTTATGGGATTAGCATTTGTTCTTGAAGTTGCAGTGTTTTTTGTGTCGTTTTGTCATTTGACCAATTTTCCAATGCTGCTGGGGCAATCTGTCAGGAGCAATTGCAGTGCAGCACCATATAATAAGTGCAACTTAATTAACTTAACAAAACACGAAGAAAGACTTAATTGATAATGAACAAAAAGTTTAATACAGACTTAGTAACTACTTAAATAGAGGTTAGGAGTTTCAGACCAAGGTTTAGTTTGTTTTCATACCTGACAGTTTCGACTGCTCACTAGCGCTCTTCCTCAGAGTGGTCACGTGATGTTGCTGTGACGTGTCTGGTCATTTAAACAAGTTTTGGTGCTGTCTTCCTACCAGTGGAGGCAGGACGATAGCACTATCTGCAGTCCGACTACTTCAGGACAGTATCCCAGGTGTCTGAGACTAAAAAGGCCCCTTTGTCCCGGTTTAAAGTCCCGCGGGCATGTTTTCTTATTCCAATTGTCTCCTTAATCCAGTGACGATGTTTGTTGTCCTCTGTCCTATGATGTTTGCTCCGTCCCAGTCCATAATGTGGGCTGAGGAAGACCGCTAGTGAGCAGTCAAAATGATCAGGTATGAAAACAAACTAATTAAAGATCAGATGAACCTCATTGGACTAGCAGTTCTTATAGTTTTTACATAAACTGAATATACAATTTTGGCTTATCAGTAAGATGGACGCAGTCTATAATTATAGTAAACTACACTGGATGAGTACAGACCTTTCGAAACATTGTATGACATGGCAAAAAAGTCTGCTTATACCATGTTTGTTCTAACACACAATGAACTATGCATTTCTCCGACTGGTAAATAATACGCCTTTCAATACAGCCAATCAGAATTTGGGGGGTTGATACAAGATTTCAGACTTTTAGTTTTTATGGGTTTCAGCTTCTTGTTATAGGTGGCATTTTGAGGACTATTCACCATTCCAACAATATCATACTTTGTTTTAAATTGTTGATTTCTACAGCAACAGTCCTAATTTTTCATCATTCTAAAATCCATGGCTAGATTAGGAAAAGTCAGCTGGCCAGGCTAATGGAAACCCTGACCCAACCTGTACCTGCTACACTGAGAATGATTCCTAAAGTCTATTCATTGTGGCACACAGTGTTTGCCTGTTTGATTTATTCCGGGTAAAAGTCCCACCTCATTTACCTCGCTACTTTAAGCCTGCCTTGAGTAACAGCAGATGTGTGATGATTTAAGTTCCGCCTTTTTGCTACTTCTTCACTAAGAGTTCTGTGCTGTTCTTCATCCTCACCTGAAACTAAACACCTGAACAAAGGCAGTGGAAAAGGACCATGACCAAACTGTAAAAACCCACTCGGTCGAGCTGCGCACAAGAACAATGCCCCGGAGCTCCCTGCTTTACTACGTCTGGCCTCCATCCCTCTTTTCATTCCAATTTTTCAGGATCCATTCCCAGACTATATCTTTTGTTCGAGCCATTTATTCCTCTACAGAAATATGTGAATCTCTTTGAACCTTGGCAAGGGGACGACAAAAGCCTGCACCGAAAGACTGGACGGTATGGATTTGTAATGGTCAAGCAGCCCCAAAAAAGTGCTGGCTATCACTAATGGCTTCTTTGCATTGCTCCTTCCTCTCAGTCCCCCCCATTATTCCCACATGGGCTCTTAAAACGTCACAACAGGTTTACAGCATGGAAGATTCATTTAACATTACATTACCGCCACAGGGGCATTGGCTTGCTGCCTATAAACGGAGAAAATAAAAGGGAAATGACAGAACATGGTGGCTCATATGCCAAAACTTCCAATCCGTTCAGGAAAAAGCGCTTCACTGCTGCTCGTCAGCCAATAATAGGGAGAT
>KN483785.1:0-12672 GCA_000787095.1 Periophthalmodon schlosseri | reverse complement strand
TGCTGTGTGTTATGTGCTCATTAAAAATGAATTCATAATCATGTTAAAAGCTCGCTGGGATGACATTTTGAGAGGAATGGGAGTGGAGCTACTGTAGTGTACATACAATTAGCTCATCTTCTACAGCCTTGTCCCAGAGTTGGTGAAATGGCTCTATCTAATTAAAGGATGCAGTGATTTACTCAAATATGATGTCTTATACACTTGCACTCATGAGTTATTAAATTGGGCCACAGAGGACATGTTCCCGGGCACTGTTCAACGCTCATCCAAGCACGTAATGTTGTTGTGTCACAGAGCAAGACATTGCCATTGTAGTCCTCTCTACTGTCAGTGGTGGTTGTGATTGTTTAATTATCCAGTATCAAAACAGTTGTTTCTCAAAAAGAAAGAGAAAATACTTGAATGAGGGGCGCAGGACATGTAGAAGAACTGACCAAGGAGTTCAAGATGGAGGTGGGACTGTAGGTTTCAGCTAATTTCTGAGATAGGGGGTCTTTTAATGGCCATTGACTATTTCATATTTGATTTTTTTATCTGTTATTTACATCAACAATTTAGTGAAACTTTGAGAGGCGACTGCTGTTGTGGTATTGGGCTAGATAAAAGACTGTGCCTTGTGTTGAAAACTGCAGTTTCAAATGATGTTACTTCACCTGTGTAATCTGTCCTGTCTGGCCTTGAGCCACTTATGATTCAGTCAGACCAACACAAACTAACTTGTATCAACCCTAAATACATCAGGTGCTCCCCTCACTGGTGTGGAGAGAAGAGGGAGGGAGAAGAGGGATCCGTGGTATTCATTTTGCAGAGGACTCCAGCCGAGGGGCCCGGGGCTGGAACATGGTGTCCAAGTGTACAGGAACTGATGGGAATATTCAATGATATTAATATTGGCTAAACCTCAGCCTAAGAGACTAGTGGAATAAGTACACGATCTAAAAATGAACCACCTTGTAGACATTTCATCATGTACATTTCAAAAATTCAAAAATTCTAAATAAAATGTACGTTTTTAAGAGAATATTTCAAATTATGTAGGAGAATATCTCATTTGGAATTTTGAGACTATTAAAGATAAATAGTCATGATTAACAAATAGCTTATTAATATTGTATTCTGAATGATTGAAGTTTAATTGTACTTAAGGGGTTAGTGATGAGTTTAGCACATAGACTGTATATATTAATGGACATGGCTAACCTGCTAGCCGCCGTGTTCCAGCTCCAACTCACTTTACATTAAAAAACTGTCACCCCTCTCTCCGTAAATGCTGCTGTCAAGCTCGTCATTTTGATCTTAAAATGTTTGTATTAACCCGCTCTACATATCCTGGTGTTACTAAATGGATTTTGTTACTTTGTCCACAACAATTTAATTTAATATATTTGTATAATGTTAGTTAATGTTAGTTATAATGTTAGTTAGTTTTAACAGACATGGTGCGGAACACGTGAAAGGAAAAAGAATACTGTCCTATGTGTTAATTGCATGATTTTGTAACTTTTTTGTTATTTTGTAGAAAAATTAAATAGGAAATAGAGTAAACTGTACAATCTTATAATAACTACACTATTTACAGCCTTAATATGGCCTAATAAACAAATATATAGTTTATTAAGAATGATTCAGGCTTAGTAACTATTTAATTAAGGGGTTAGGAGTTAGAGTATTAATTAAATAGTTACTAAGCTTGAATCATTCTTAATAAACCATTTGTTCATTATGAATTAAGTCTATTTTCATGCTTTATTATGGCTAATTAGGTGTAGTTCTTATAGACGATACCAAATAAAATGCTTACTTTTCCTACAGAAAGGTATTACATAAATGATTCATGAAGTTATTACTCAGACTTATGTAATCCCGGTTGTGCTGTGTGCAGGGGGCTGTTGGTGTGTTCCTTGTGATTGAAGGAGGCAGGGGGTGGATGTCTCGCTCTCTCTTCAGTGTGAGACCCTTTGGTGCAGGTCAGTGAGCACACAAGCTGCCAAACAAAGCAGCCACACTTAGCAGGAGCGGTCCTCTCTGCGGGCTGTCTCAGTGTCGTCACATGCATGACATGGCACACATCCAGACCATACATCCTGGTCCAATCATCCTTCTAACACTCATGATAAATGTGACTGCAGGCATCTGGGTCTTTTCACATGTAGCTGAGATCTAGCGCCAGGTGTTTGGATTTCATGACTTTTGGACTTTGTTATATCACAGCAATTATTAAAGGGCCTATATTGTGTTATTTTCTGATCTATGTTATAATGTTGTTTCCTCATCACAAACATACCTGGAGTTGTGTTTGTTTCATTCACACATGTTTAACACAAAAACCCTACATATTTAGAGTTCTTCTCTCAAACTAAAAACTCTGTTCCTCCTAGTGATGTCATGCGGTAATACAGGAAGGGCTCCACTGTGTTTTTAAACTCCATACACCTTCACTAGAATAATTTGGATGATAAACAAAAGGTAAAACTTGAAAACTACCACTGAATTACATCACAAGGTGGAACAGAGCGATTTTTAAAATTTAATTAAATCTTTTATTTATTTATTTAATGCAAGACAGACAAACATAGTGACCAGTCATATACAGTGGTGACAAGTGGTGAGAAGACAAACCAAGACATACAAGACATAACATGGTTTGTAGATGTAACAGCTGTTTACAATTGTATGTGACAAGTCTGTGTGTGTGTGTGTGTGTGATATTTACATGATTTTGGAGGGGGGTAAGGTGGAGATGGCAGAGGAGAGTGCTAGTACTAGTAATCCATAAGTGAACAGAGCATTTTGAGCCTTGGATATGTTGACAGACTAATAATAAAGGATTATTACACATGTGTGAATGAAACAAAAACAACTCTGGCACATGTGTGAATGAAACAAAACACAACTCTGGGTATGTTTTTGAGGAGGTAACAACATTTTAACATGGCAAAAAGCTCACGAGAGTCAATTTTGTGTAATATGGGACCTTTAAAATGAAGTATGAAAAAAGAATACAGATTGTTCAGACATTTTAGGAGTGATTAAGGTGAAAATAAGCAGGTATAGTTCAAAATAAGGCTAATAATGCAAACTCGATTTTGATATTAAGGAAGAGGCTCAGTGCTTGAAACGAATTAATTTCAATACTGCAATGATTTAAAAAAATATATATATACTTTTTTCACAACAAAATAGCGTTTTCTTTGTTACCGTGTGGGAATTCTAAAACTGTTCATAATTGTCTGAGGGGCAGAATAAGCTCAGCTGATAGAGCGTTCCCTTATTATAACGCAACAACCTCAGCCCTCGTGCCCTAGGGCAAAGCACTTAGCCCGTCTTACTCTCCAGATTAGACTGGCGTAGGGATGTGTGTGTGAATGGGTAAATGGTTGCTTGATGTAAATAGCTTTTAGTGCTCTATGAAGGCAGAACTGCACTGCATAATTATGACCATATACGTATATATTTCAGAATTGCTTGTTTTTTTAGTGATTTCATAAATCAAACATGGAGATTTATTTAGTTACATGGGGCATTGGAATCCAGTTTGTTTTGGTGTGGGCATAAACAAGTGCTATAGAAACATTCAAACACTCTTTACCCGGCACACAACATTTTCAAAGAACCACAATGTAAGCCAGCCCTTCACAATACTGAGATGAAATGAAAAGAGACTTGCATGCCAGTAATGAAGCAACTTTATGTACTGCAAATTTATTTTAAAATCATTTCTGAGTTCATAAACACACAATAACGCAGAGTACTTTGTTCTCCAGGCCGGGGGAATATCTTTACCTACCGCAAGTGTTTTACTGTTGTGAGAGACAGAACACGCTCTAAACTGCTGCAAATGCAATTGAGAGCGAAGAATTTCATTAAGAGGGCAGTAATGGAGTCAGAGTGCTATAACCAGAGGCCTGCTGCTGTGAACCGCCAGCACACAAGTGTAACAAGAGTGAATTTAGCACCCGATGTGGGCATTTTGTTAATCCAGCCTGGTAATTCAGTTCTTCCTCCCTCATCTTTCAATTATCATTATCATAAAATGAAGTGAGGCCTGAGAAGCGCCACTTGCAGCCTAGTTTCATCCAATTACCCGCTCCAGAGCCCTGTGTTCTCATCTGTTTTAAAGATGGATTTTGGGACTTATGCACTATTTCCTTTTGGCATATAAATACAGCATGTTGGATGGTTCAGACATAGCGTTTTTGAAATGATAAAAGTTAAAACCAGCCGAGTGTGGTTTTCATAAAAATAAATGCGTTTGTCGGGAATGTGAATGTTTTATGCTGTTTGGAGTCGTGAGAGGCGTTTAAACCAAGACAAATGGAGCAAGGCATGAAATATTTTTACAGTTTTGTTCTTCTGTCTCGAAGGAAGTTGCACGTTGTTAATGTTGATTTGTTAAGAAGTTTCAGACTTTTGCTTCATCTGCCTTTTATGTAATGACTGGCATATGGTGTTTCATGTAGGTCTATATATGTCAAAAGAGTAACTGGAACATGCAGAACAATATTTATAATAATGAATTATGGCTGGATTTAAACAGTGGTGGAAGGTAACGAAGTACAAGTAGTAAGTACTGTACTTACTACTTAAAAGTAAAATATTTAGGTATCTGTACTTTACTTAAGTAAATTTTACAGTGGATACTTTTTATTTAACTTTTTATTTTTACTTCACTACAGCAGATATCTGTATTTTTCATATGATTTGAGGGATTATTTTTTATCATGTTCCTGACTAAAGTTTTTGAGTTCAAGCTTCGGCTTTGAGCAAACAAAAATAAATACACAAAATTCTTAAGAAAATTTAAGAAATTGATTTGTATTGCTACTGCTGACCAAAATCAATAAAAGACTACTTTAGCTTTAATAGACTACATTTACACTTTAACAAATTAATAAAACTTTTGTGAAATACTTTTACTTTTTAATCTTAAAGTACATTTTTAAAGAGGTACTTAAATACTTTTACTCTCTACTAATCAAAAGGTAAAAGGTTGAAAACTACCGCTTCATGACACATTCATTACAAGATGGAACAGAGCATTTTGAGCTTTGGAGATGTAGACAAACTAATAATAAAGGATTACTCAAAAATGTGTGAATGAAACAAAACACAACTTCAGATATGATTTGATGAGGTAACAGCATTATAACATGTCTTAAAGTTCACAAGAGTCAATTTTGGGTAATATAGGACTTTACCATTTACCAAAAAACTTGAAAATTTCCAGTCCAATGCCAGATTTGTTAGCTACTTTTGAGCTATCTTTGCATTTCTCATATTTTATCTACTCCTTGAATTAGCATTGCAGAATCCCCAAATCAGAATAACAGGGCAGAGGCCAATGACAACATTCCAATTTACTTTCTTAGTGTAACACATTGTCCAAACAATTAGGCTAATTCTAACCTCAGGCGTTTGCTGCGCTACACCTCTCTGCTCTAGCCATTGTTAATAAGCTTCCCTGATGGTCTAACTCACGATCCAATGCACCATCTTCAGAGCGGAGGGTACAGGGGGCAATCGTTAAGAAGATGGAATGAACTCCCGTGGGATCTGAGAGGCAGCTAAATTGCTCTTTTAATTCATTAAGAGGCAGATGTACGGCATTCATATTCAGGGACGTGCTCACCTACACCGGGGTGAAAGGCTATTGCACAAGCAGGCTGCCAGCTCACTGACCCATCTCCAATCGCCTTTGCTGTGTGTGTGGGAACTATCAATCAGTCAAGCCAGGGCACCAAACCACGGCTCTCTGGAATAGTGCTTGGGTGTTGTCATCAAATATGGATGGAAGCCTCCGAGTCTTGTCTTAAGGGCTTAAAAGGCACATACATTCTTGTGGATTTAATTCCTAAACATGCTTTTGGTCACTTTGAGATTAGTATTTCACATTTTCTAACTTAAAATAATATTTGCATTTCACACTTATAAACTACACCTCCTGTGAACACAATTTGACCGCAGAATGAGTCCGGAAATGACTTATGGGCTTTAAAACTACGTAGGAAAAGTCCAGATTTTTACCTGTGACGCAACAATCTGTAAAATGCAAACAGAGCAAGAAAACTTTGGATTGATGGATTAATGAAACAAACGTGAATGAAGCAAAGTACAACTCCAGGTCTGTATTTGATGAGGGGACAACAATATAACGTGGTTACAAGCTCAAAAAGGTGAATTCTGCGTAATATGTGTCCTGTAATTTCTTAAAGAAGACCGCTGTGCCCAGATTTTTTGTCTGAAGCGTTTGTAGGCAATGAAGGGCAACCAAGAATGGATGGATCTCTTAGCCTACTCCTCTTCCTCCTCCTGTGTTCCGTCCCTGATCCCGTCTTCATCGATCTTATCAGCGTGGATGCTCACTGACAGGAAATCCATCAGAGCATGTTCTTAATAAAGCCCCCGACTCATTTCAGTTCATTCTCCACGCTCCACGTGTTCTGCTAGTCTTCTCCTCAGTGTAGGCGAATGACTATGTCTATAGGTATTCAGTTAAAATTACAGACATAACTAACAATAGACAGACATTTCCAGTTGTAAGTAATGAAGGAACCACATACCGTTAACTTCGAAGTCTGCTTAGAAAATATTAGGAGTGCAATGACATTCAGCCATTTTATACATTATGATGCAATTAGCATTAAGCATGTGGTTTCCATAGTGGTCGTATACTGTGGTGTCGTATAGGAAGACAGCTAAACATTTACAGTAGCACACTTTGCATTAGCCATTAAAAGTGCTGCACCTGATTTTTATATCTTAAAAACATAAAAAAAAACAAAAAAAAAACAGAACTGGTTCATTTTAAACTGCAGAGGTCAAAATTTATTGCTCACTTACCTAATGCATTCCGAGCATCCTAATTATTCACAGTGATGAGTTTATAAGCCCTTTTTACAACTTTCAGAGGCCATAGCCATAGCCATATAAAAGTATAGGGTTGTGGGCTGAGATAGGAGCAGGCGAAAACAAGATTTCTGAACACTCAAGCTTCAGGTGCATGACAATACAGGATTACTCAAACATGCGTGAATGAACGGAAATACAACTTTGAGTTCTCTAATGAAGAGGGAACGCTGTGAAAACAAGGTTAAAAGCTCCTTAAAGTTTATTTTGCGTAATATGTCTGAATCTTCATGTCGTCAATTATGTTTCATATCCTTTGTCTCCGTAAATGTCTTTGATTACTTTACTTGTGTAAGACTCTATGGTCACACGGCCCACTTCATGCAGTGGCCCTACTCTATAATTATCATCAGGGTAAACTATTACAAAAACAGACCTTTTATACTCTTGCTAAGCTCTTCTCATGTAAGCTCCCATGGGCACGGGAAATGCATATCAATCCCACTGTTTATATAAATGTGGTGTAATTAATGTTACAGGTGAACTGAGCCAAGTAATCCTATTAGGCATAGCAGTGTGTTAGAGGCACTGTTTACAAGATGAATTTCCAGCTAAACTTAATTGGTTGCCATGTCAACACCCAGTTTCTAAGCAGCAGGGATGTTTGCATTGAGGGATCACATGACCTGTACTACTTTTCGTGATGGTGTAAAGTAATGACCAATAAGAATGAAGGCAGGATGTGGTGATAATTGAGCATGCAATATAGCGTACGTTGACAATTTGAATAATATCTTGGCAGGTTAGTGGGTTGTTGAATGTTGAAGTTGTCACATTGGCTAATTAATACAGTTGACACATCTATCAGGTTATGTGTGGTAATTATAGAGGCAGTGTGTGAGGGAAAAGGATAAGCTTAATGGCATTTAATATATTTGAGCCATAGACTGTATAAAGAAGTGGACTAAGGGAGTGTGACGTCACCCATAGTGTTCGGCTCCAGTCAAATGAAGCTCATCAAGTCTAGCAGTTACAGGGGCGAATTTGGAATCGACATCCACATTTGGAATTTCGACTGTGAGTATCATAGTAACCAAAGAGCCAATCCAGGGTGAGCCTGTTGAAGGTAATGCCCCTTTCCACCTGCACCGCTGGTTTAGCAGGGAGCGGGCACTTAGCAACGCTGTCAATCAAACCTGTTGCTAATGCTAGCAGGAAAGACCTCGGGGAAAGAAGGCGCCTGATTTGTCTGTTATTAATGTTCATATCTTGAGAGGGGCGACAGCTTTTCAATGTAAAGTGGGTTGGAGCCAGAGTCGATGGAGCCGGAAGGGCGCCCATGCTCACTTCCTATTTGCAGCAGGTTAGCTGTGTCCATTAATATATAGTCTATGATTTGAGCTTTGAAATCTGAGTATACGCTTACATTTGTTTTAGCCATTTTAGCCAGTTTGAGGGTTAGGCAGATGAACTTTGACCTTTTGGAGTGCTGTTCGTATTTGTGAGATAAAAATCCAAAATCTTCAATCTCTACCAGTCTTGCAAAGTACACTTTATACTCCGCTGAAGGGTCATATTTACTCATATGAGTTACAGAATAAAATAGTTATAACATTAGTACTGCAATGTCTTGATGTTGATACAATAATGTAGAGGCCCCACCTGAGAGTTGACCCCTGGGTTATGGCTTGTAGGATAACGGCATTTGGATCACGTTGGGCTGGAAAGTCAATGGATAAAGAAGATTTAGAATTATTCCTCTGTTATCCTTTGCAATCCCACTTTGAAAATCCTCTCAAGCCTCCATCTCTGCGGCTAGGTAGAATAGAGCTCGCCTCATAGACTGACAATGTACAAACAGTCAAAATTCCTTAAAATAAAATAACGTAAACAGCATTTTTTCCTGTAGGCTAAGTATAGCCTACAGGAAAAATCTATCTGTTAATTGAATTGTAAACTAATTAAACTTAGTCTTAGTTAGGAACTGGTAACCCCAATGAGAGACTCCTTCAGTCATCCAAGTATGATCCATAGTAAAAGAAAAATTCAAATTTGTCACCTGGACAAAAAGTTGTTTGAGTGAAGATCTTTCGCTGCTCATCCAAGCCTCTTCTTCAGTTCTGGTCAGTGGACAATGCCTTATATCTATCTGAGGGAGGAGCTAACTACACTGAAACTAACACACCTATTGTTTACAGTTTCTGTTTGTTGGCTAAGTCTACTAAGTGTAAACTGTGCCTGAGTCATATTTAGCATAATCATTCAAGCCCCTAATGGTGTGAGAGCATGCAGTTGACAGATTTGAATTTTTCTTTTACTATATTGGCTTGAGAATCAAAAGACGAGGACAATGTCAACAACTCAGCCATCATGTCCAATGTTTTTGTAAGAATAGATCAGTATTGCAATTGTTATCAGTAAAAACAATGTCTGAACATGCCTGTCTTGTATCTGGAAACGCAGATAGGCCGTGTTTCTGAAGTTTGAACTAGGCTAATTCCACGTACACTCCCTTTAAGGCTAGGTTAAGTAAGTGTGCAGGAAACAATCAAAGAAATAAGACCTACACACGCGACACATGCTCTCACATCTTTATTTGGCTCTTTCAAACACTTGTCCTTGCTGAACTCTGTTATAGCCACTCCTGACACTATGCTCAAGGGCTTATCTCATTCTTCTAAATCAGTGTTGAAAAATGTTTTGATTTTATTCTCGACTGGAAGACTCTTTGACTCAAAGCTTGAGATTTGACTCATAGTTAAAGGCTTAAAAGTTTTTCTTTTGTGCATGGTCATTCATGCTTCACCATCACATCCCATTAGAAAAGAAGCATGAGAAAATAAAGAAACTGCGCACTGGCTTCAGCTACAGTGGATGCCCTCCCCTGTGGACAGTGTAGACTGGAGGGTCTGAAGGTGCTGATACAAAGGGGACTCTCTGCCCATTCAGTGCTAATTACTGCTCCTTGACTCAATTAGGCCAATGATTAATGACTTTTCAGAGAGATAAGGAAGGATTCCATTACAAACAACACACAAACGACAAACTCCACCTCACTCTAAGATCACGTGCAAAGCTATGATGTCATTTACTGGAAAAAACATAAACTTTATTTTCAATTCAAGGAAGCTTTACATTTTCTAAAAGCTTTTCCACTTCTCTTTAATGTTGTAGGAGACAGTATTTGAATTTATAATCTGTGAACTTTAAAAGAAAAAAGAAACACAAAAATGACTTTCATCTTGGCAAACACTTTTGACTGTATAGATTTTCAGAAATGAACCGGCTATATTTACAGAGTGTCTGGTATATTTTATCCAGAGACAGTGGGGATAAAACAAATATAAAGCAAACATCTCCATATGTCTAATCTTGTGCGTCCCTCCTTATAGGGAATCAAACAAAGAGACATGTGAAACAGCACAGACTCTGCTGTGCTGAGGTTCTGCTCAACGTGCACACATGAAAATTGTTACTCTTAAAATGAGAGCCAAAAGAGTTTCTTGATAACACTGGCTATGTTTACACGTATGCCGACAATCTGATCATTATCTGATTTCTGGAGTTGTTGGATTATTAAAATGTAATGTAAATGGTGACATCCAACATCCTAATCTGATTTCTTTCTGGTTGTTCCCACGAGGCAAGAAAAAAGCAAACGTAAGTGACAAAAGAAGACAAAAATGAAATAGAATATGTTTTAAAATATTTTAAAATGTGTTGTACTTCTAAATCCGCCTGTCAATCTAACTCTTCATCCTTTCTTAATGGTCAATCTACGTTCCTACCCTCAGCTATGGTCATGAGCTTTGGGTAATCACGGAGATCACAAAGATCACGGATTCAAGCGGTCGAAATGAGTTTCCTCCGCAGGGTGGCTGGCCGCTCCCTTAGAGATAGGGTGAGGAGCTCAGTCACACGGGAGGAGCTCGGAGTAGAGCCACTGCTCCTCGACATTGAGAGGAGCCAGCTGAGGAGGCTTGGGCATCTGAGTCCCTCCAGTGTGTCTCAGCTGGCTCTCGACTGTCTCTCGGCTGGCCTGGGAACACCTTGGGGTCCCACCGGAGGAGCAGGAGGAAGTGTCTGGGGTGAGGGAAGTCTGGGAGTCCTGTGACCTGGCCCTGAATAAGTGGAAGAAAATTAATATATAGATGTACTTCCAAATACAACAGTTACTCTAAAAATCCATTGCTTAACTGACACATTTCACCATGAGCAGTTTTCTTTGTGCATGTTAACATACACCAAAAATCAGATCTAATTATTCAGTTATCCAATTATTCTAGTTATCTGATTTTAGTGTAAATATACCCACTGGCAAATACTACTTTAGGTAAAATAATAATAATAATGAGAATGTACGAAGTGGAAGAAGGGGTAGATGGTAACAACCATCCAATCCAAATTCACTTTGTTTATATAGCACATTTTATAAACATAGCGTTTCCAAAGTACATTCGTTGACATACATAAAATATTCTGTTCGGCTCCACCAGTTATAAAAAAGTAAAATAAAATATGGACCAAAATAAAAAATACTTACTATAATAAATACTTGTAGTAAACGTTATTTGGCACTTTCATCTGAACTTTTAACACTAGAACAATATAACATAAACTTGTGACTAGTCAGCACAAGCCAGCATTGAAGAATTTCATTAGTCCCAACCACTGCAGGTCTGCATACCATAAGTCTAAGTGACACATTCTTGGTCTTTGAAGCACTTTCATACACAAAAGAATTCCATTGGTGCATTTTGTAAGTTTGTCTCCGTATCCAGGCAGGTGAGTTTTATGCAGAAGGTAAATATTTGGATCTCCAGTGCCGCTGTGCTGTATCCAGGGGACAGGATCAGCTGGGGGCGAGAATGTGCCGTTGTTTTTCACCCAGGAGTGACACTAACATGACCTGGGGCTATGACAGTTCGTTGGTGACTACAGGACTGTCAGCTCAACTTCACACATACTCTGACAACTTCTAATACCCTGACAAGTGTCCGCGATCACACCTGAACATGAAAAATGGGCCACGTGTAGCCCTGCGGATCGCTGCTACGAGCTGCAGAAGAAATTAAGATTGACAGAAACATTCACTTTAATTAAGCCTCATAAAATCACACCATGGAAATATCTGTTTTCAATTATGAGCTTGTGATTCACTGTCACACAATGGTAATTACAAAAATGGTCCCCTTGGCATGGCATTGCATAGCAGAAGATTATAGTATTTTTGTTGTAGTTGACAAAAACATGATCCGACAGACTTTTTAGCAGACTCAAATTACCACAAACAAAAAAATCCCAAAACATTTTTAACATTTTGATCCCTCTGTTGACGCGTTGTATTGTTTCCGGGGACGCAGCCAAATGCATTGTGTAATGTTGTCACTTTACTTATAAAGAATCCCTATAATGACTTAAACATTACATGTCATTTACAACAAAGGACCAATAAGAGCACATTTTCCTCCCTGCCAGAGCCACTGCACAAAATGATACATTAAAAAGTGAACTGTCCTTGTACAGGGACAATAGAAGACATAATGGCGTGTACCACAGAAATCCAGTTTTGGGATGGGGGATAGTATGCCGCCTATACTGCTATTGTCCTCAGCAAGAGCAATTTCCTTTAAAAGCTGTAACTTTGGTACACTGTGAAAAAAAGTTTTATTATTGAGGACAAAGCTGAGGTGTTTTTTTTTTGGACTGGAACATTTATTTTTTCTGCATTGCTGTCTGTGCCTGCACTTTAGAAACTGTGGCAAACTACATGGCACTTTTTTTTCTTAATGTAAAAGGAAAAAAATAAAAATAAAAATAAAA
>KN483784.1:29108-45304 GCA_000787095.1 Periophthalmodon schlosseri | reverse complement strand
ACCCGGAATGGTAAGTGGTTTTAAAACTAAAACACTGTCTCTGATCTGAATCATCACTACTTAAACCTCAGCACCTGCAGCCAATCCTGAATCAGTGCTAGTGCAGCCTCTGCAGCTCAGTGAGTGAATTCTGGAGGTTCTGGGCTTTCACATGAGGCCTGTCCATATACTGAGAATGAGAAAAAGCATGTACTTGTCCTTTATCTGCAGGTTAAGATGCTCCCTCCTTCCTTGTCTACCTCTTCATTCATTCAATGCAAGAAAGTTTCACAGGATCACGAGATACTTTTTATGAGACTGTGATGACTTCTAGTTCTAGTTCGCATTCTCTTTATTTAATTCCTGACCTGGCGCCCTGGTGGGACTCTGTGACACACAGTTCGTTTAAATATGTAATCATGTGCAATTCTGAATACAGTCTCATTATGTGACTCCTCTTCTTTGTAACCTCGTAACAGCAGTGCAACAACCGACAACTGAAGTCTGTAAAACATTCAATGCAATTTGTCTCCACAATAAACTACTGCATGTAAATACTGCTATCTAGTGGCCATGTTCCCACACTGCACCGCACCCATGATTGGCTTTTTTTTCTAATTTCTTTCATGTCCTCTAGTAGAATATTGAGAAGTATTTTCTCATCACTCATTGACCTGGTATTTATAATGTACATTTCTAACATTGTATCTGATAATCTTGCACAACTATGGTGCATATTTAAAGGATCACTTTGTAACTTGTCTCCACAGAGATGCTACTGAAAGCTTCACAGAATACACACAGTAAATGTATCTACCTTGGATTTATTCATTACAGTTATTGCTCCCTTGAAAAACATACCTTGAAAAACATGCATTCTAAGTGTGAGCAGAGTCACCTCTCCACAGATCTGATCTGTAACTTGGTCTTGTGGCCTGGTTTTCTCCATGGAGCTAAAGAAGTTTAATGCTACTGACTCCATTCCACCCTGCCCACTTTTTCTGTAAACGCTGCTAAACGGAGCTTTCTTTGTGTAGCACTTCTGGTTAAGCGGGAATCATTTCAGTTGAGAAAGTAGGTCGGTTTGCGTAAAATGTTCCGTGTTTATGTGACCGACAAGCCAACACTGCACCAACTCTCTGGGAGGTTTTAAAACAGCTCTGTAGTCCATATCGAACTTATTTGCCATCAAGACTGGCAGCCCCATGCAAAATAATACAACCCGAATAATACAACCCACGGCAACTTCCGGAATAAGGTGAATACTGTGGATCAATAACATCTCCATGGAGACAAGCAGGCAATGGACTCTCCTTAAGAAAAGTTATATAGTACTACTTTAAACATCAGTATTTTAATTGTATTTTGAATTATATTGTGTTTGTATAGGTGTTTTTGAATTATATGCTGCATTAAAGGGCCTGCACCCGATTTTAATGAATTCTTATCAAGATAAATGCTCTTTACATCACGCAGTTTACGGTAAAAGTTGCTAAATAAGGAAAAAAATTAGACTGTAGCATTTTCTTGGGTAATAGCTAACACTGAAGCTACTGACAGGGTCACCTTTTATTGTCCAATGAGGCACATTGTTACTAAGAATCATGGGACTTGATTCGCTGTCATGGTCATAGACTGTAAAAAGAAGTGGACTAAGGGGGCGCGACGTGACCCATGGCGTTCGGCTCCAGTCAAACGAAGCTCATTGAGGCTAGCGGTTACGGGGCGAATTTGGAGCCAAGCTGCATATTAGGAATTCCGAGCACCAGTATCATAGCAACCAAAGAGCCAATCCGGAGTGAGGCTGTTGAAGGTAGCCCGCACCACCGGTTTAGCAGGTAGCAGGCGCTTAGCAACACTGTCAATCGAGCCTGTTGCTAACGCTAGCGGGAGCGACCTCGGGGAAAGAAGGCGCCTGATTTGTCTCTTATTTTATGTTCATATCTTGAGTTACGGACGCAATAGCGAAATAAAAATACCAGATGTCCTAGTCAGAGCAAACTAGATACATTTGCAGCTCTGTGTTCAAAAGAAGTAAAAAAAACAAACAAAAAAACTGAGTGTGCGCTACGCCAAGTGGCCACTGCAATTTCAAGTACTATGTGATATCACGCAGGGCTGCTCTGATTACAGCCAGGTGTTTCTGATTACAAACAATTGACTGCAGGGGCAGAGTCTGAAGTGCGGATACCTGTTAGACCAATCACGCTGTTCCTTATACCCCCAGACCCCACCTCTCCTCCCCCCTCACTCCCCCCTTTAGTCCTCCAGGTACTGCCCAGTTTAGCGGCTCTATATGAAATGTGGTTGTGGGAAGCGTTTAGGTGTTTAGTTCCACTTTAAGTTCTTTTGAAAAATGAACTCTTCACGCTAGCGTTGTCGATTTTGATATTAAGGAATAGACTCGATACTCAATACCGATTTCAATAACATGATGATACTATAAAACACTCTTTTCAGACGATAGAATGTGATTTTCAAATAGTAGTACTTTATTTTATATTACCACGTGGCCTTATATCTGTGTAATCCCTCAGTCGTCCAGTAGGTTCCATAGTGGTCCATGGGCGTGTACTAGTCTGTGTGTCTTATAAGATCATTCTAAAGCTACTCAGGAAAGGTCCATTTCTGTCCTGTTGATGTGACGTTTTTAGTATCGATACCTGCTCGAATGAGTACCTAGTTTTGAGACTTTCAATACTTTTGACAACCCTACTTCATACAGTAATTGACAAATACATACAAAACTGATTTCCACACCGCTTTCAATATATTCTCTTCATATTTATTCTTTAGACTTGGGGGGGGAAACAGCTGATTTTTTTACAGCACAAATTTGCATAATATCTCAACACGTCCTGTGAACGAGCACGGAAAACCAGAGGCAGGATGTGAAAACAAGAGGACCGTAGTACAAGTGGATACAAGCGCGTACACACACACACACACCTACAGTATGCCACTCCACCAGCTCCTGTACAACGCAACCTGAAGGAAGGGGAATACTGACAGACCATCAACGGACATGCAACATCCAAAAGGCTCCGACAGCTACGGGAATGCATGAGCACGGCAAAAAGGGGTTAAAATGACTTGGAATTCAGATTTTTTTTTTTTTTTTTAAGCTGGAATTTTGGATTTTTACTGGGAATTGTTTTGGAGAAGAAATTCAGATTTTTTTAAATTTATATTTCAGATTTTTATTTTAAAATTTTTATATCTATATCTCCGATTTATGTTTTATTTTTCTTCTGCCAGTGTAGTTTCTTTTTTTTTCTTTTTTTTTTTTTATATATGAGTTTCAGATTTTGAAAATTATTTGTTAAAAAGTTTAAAATACAAATTCTTAAGAGTTCCAATTTATGTCTTTTTTTCTAGTTCCAAACTTTAAAATATTTTCTTGGATTTGGAAAAAAAAAAAAAAAAAATGCTGTCAATTTTGTCATTATGTTAATTAATAAACAAGCTCATAATTTGATAAAGCTCAAAATTATAGCTCTAAAACATACATAACTCCAAATTCCAAAACTGAAATCAAAATTTGCACTCTGAATTCAAGTGATTTTAACCCACTGAGATCCCTTTTTGCAGTATTATTCAGCGGTTTGGGCAGCGATAATGGTTTTCACAGATCAGTGGACATTTAAAACTCCTCATTTACAACTAGAGACAGGCATCGCTGTACAGTTACATACATGGTATTTCTTATTTTTTATACACGCACATGCTTGGACAAATATAAACATTCAATCTTTGTAGAAAATAAACACTTTATGTACACGGATCACATTCACGCTCCCCCGAAACAAAAACGGTTCACATAACATCATTTTGAACCTATATTTTCTCTATAGGGAAATGACACAATGGATTTCAATGTATATTTACCGTACTGTACACTATTCCAACCAGCTTGTGCATTTGATGTCATGTTAAATCTTTTTTGCCACATAATAAATATTTTTAATTTTTTAAACTTTTTACACTTTTCAATCCACACAGCATTTCATATTTTCGTGACATGAAAATAAATAGAATATCAGTAAAGTGCACAAGCTCCAAGTGGATGCTAACACGAGTTAACACCAACGTTTACTCAAATTTCGGAATAAAAAATTTTAAATGTAAAAATTAAAATTATAATTTTTCCGACACAATATATATAACAAAAATAAAATACAATGCATTCAAACACATACAGTATGTTGCATAGAATTACCTTAAAACGATAAAAAAAAATGGCACAACAAATCGACCAATCACATCCCCTTATTCTCAATAATTTTCTCGACATCAATTTTTTTTTTTCAATGTTTTTTTTCAGAATTTTACATCGCGTTGCATCAGCCCTGTGTTATGCCTGAATACACTTACGGTTCACTGAGATTGCGTCTTTTTTGATGGCATAAATCTACAATATTCTTGACACAATTGGCCCCCATATTAATTTCACAATATTAATATAAGTCTCGCGGGAACCAAGAGCGCGTTTGTCAAAGGCAGTGAAGTTGGCTGGTGTAGCAACAAGTTTGATGACATAACGTTTTTTTTTACAGCCAAGAAGACAGACGTAAGGACCAGATATGTATTTGAATAGTCATTTTATGAAGTATTTGATATTCTCGGTTGCCTGGTAAGTCCAAAATGAGATCTCTGTATCTTTTTCTACAGAGGGATATCAGTCTGGTCACCGCTCCCTCCACTGCATTTCTAGCCAGGCTCAAAACATGTCGGATTTGTTTATTTCAGTGATACATGTGAAACCAAGGAGCTCATTGGTCCCCCATAACTTTGAGCAAAATCAACCATCTATAGTTCAGTGCTTCACTCATTTCTGCAATGTTTTTCAGTCCCCTGTGATATGTTTTCCTTTTCTTTTTCCCTCGTGAGCAGCCATATTTGTTTTGATACGGACTGACCGAGCGTGTCCCTGATTGGCTAACCCACGCGTCAATCACACCCACCTGAACTCGGGGAGATTCACCGGTGACCAGACCCACATCTCCGTGAAGTACTGGAGAAGCGCGTATTCTGGATCCCAGGCAATACTCTTGGACCGAGGGACGAGACAGGAAGCGCACGAGGACTGAGAGACGGGATGCTAATGCTAACACGTAGATCCACTTTTCATTGCAACAGTTTAAATCATTGGACGGAAATGGTTCAACAAAGAAAGCAACACTGTGTAACTTTTCTCATGAATTGATGTCAGTTATTTTGAAAAAAAACAACCCAAAAAGTCGTTTTGGCGTAGTGGGTTAAGCGTCGCCCATGAACCACAGGGTAGCCGGTTGGATTCCAATAAGAGCACACACCGTTTTTGTGACACCTAACTCCTATTGTTTACTAGCATTAGCAAAACAACTAATTGCTAATGAGCTGATTTTTTTTTTTGTTTTTTTTGTTTTTTTTTTTTAAGTAATCATGTATGTACGAGCCTGGTTGATTCGGACTTGTGCTCTCTGTTTATCCCTTTCTGAGCCACCATGCCCGAAGTAGATAAAGTTACATGCTAGTGTTGCTTTAATGTCTTTACTCCTCATCTCTATGGTACACATTCATACTAAAGTTTCCCATAAAGCTGTGCCGTTTTGAAATACTCGTACTGTTACTACTACTACTACTACTACCTCTCCTCTTACAGTCTAGGTCCGTCATCTCCAAACCATCCCCATATATTTCTATAGACATGAATGGATTGTCAGTGCGCCATCTCCAGCCTTATCGTAGTAATTCTGTATAGCTGACTCTGATCTGCATTTATTTAATATATTTCATAATAATAAATGTTATACTCTGATATGCTCTGTTATATCTACAATCTGAAGTGCTGTACACCCCGATCCCATTTTGATCCATATAACTTCCATAGATTTTCTGACTATGAAAAAAATCAAAAATCAAACAAACATTCCTACTATTAAGAGCACTATGTCACACTTCACAATCGTCATTTAAATCGGAACAATTTCACAAAACATAATTCCGTTTCTACAGCTGGTATGGAAGTCCGTCAACTTTTCCGATTGCATCCATGCACAACCCAACCAGCGAGGCGAGCGGACCTTTGTGCTGGCAGTGCTGATTTCTTGGCGTATCGTAATCGTATTATTTTTTTTTTCTCAGGAAGTTGATGTACGTTCGGGTTTACATCGTTCCTCGGTGGGATTCTCTGCCGTGGTGTCCAGCGCGGCGCGTCAAATGCAGCTCAGGGGTTGGTTAGCGCGGTGCTAGCTAATAGCTTGTGCCAGCTAACCACCCGCTTCCTCATGTCCACCTTGTCCAGCCAGATATAGGCCTCTCCGATCAGGGTCTTCTTCATGAACTTGCCACCGTTGGACACCAAGAAAAGCTGTTGAGAGAATACAAGACAATGTAGTTGTAAATCTGTTTTTCTGAGTGTATGATTACTTACTTAGCCAAAACCTAAAATGGCTTTTAAACATCCCTTTAGTCCCTTTGGCAATTGTATTTCATGTTTTAGAACCTATCTGAAGCCGTAATATTTGCTGTAGATCTCTCTCTGCTGCCAGCAATAAGCAAAAAAGCCTTAGCAACCATTTAGCAACTGGCTGTCACGCTAATAAATCCATGTGTTTTTTTGCATAGACTGTATATATAAATGCACATAGCTAGCCCGCTAGCTGCTGCGTTCCAGATAAGAAGTGAGCATGGACGTGATGGGCTCCTATTCATTTTCTACTGAAAAATGGTGGCCCCTCTCTCTGTAACTGCTGCTGTCAGACTTGTCATTTTGATCTTCAGACATTTGTTTTAACCCACTTTTCATGGTCCTGTTTTTTTTTTTATTTCGCTATTTGGTCCAGAGTTGCTAAACGTCCGACCCCGGCCAAACCAGCGGTGCAGGTGGGAAAGGGAGTTACCTTCAATACTCTCTCTCCTGCTTGGCTCTTTGGTTCCTATGACACATGCATCCAAATTAGCTGCTTTAACTGTTAGCGTCGATTGCCTTCATTTGGCTGGAGCCCAGAGCTATGGGTGAAGTCACACTCACTCTTTGTACAGTCTTTGTTTTTGTGAGCACGAAGAAACACACAGAACAAGTCCAGTGATGTTTATGGACTTAGAAATTACGCAGGAGACTTCCGGGTTTACGTAATATCTGGGATAAATTAAAACTGTGAATGATTTCTGTCAAGAAAAGAAAAGACAACCTTTTACACCGGATTAAAGAGGGAGTATTTTACTTCTATGTGGTATTAACTGCTGACACATAACATATTTAGATCACCACGTTACATTTTATTGTTTTGAAAATGCTTTCTGAGTCTTTCCTCCCTTGCTCTCCACGCTAAATCACTCCCCCTTCCGAGCGCTATCACAACAAAGTTGCATCCCGTGTAGATCTCTCTCTGCTGCCAGCAATAAGCAAAAAAGCCTTAGCAACCATTTAGCAACTGGCTGTCACGCTAATAAATCCATGTGTTTTTTTGCATAGACTGTATATATAAATGCACATAGCTAGCCCGCTAGCTGCTGCGTTCCAGATAAGAAGTGAGCATGGACGTGATGGGCTCCTATTCATTTTCTACTGAAAAATGGTGGCCCCTCTCTCTGTAACTGCTGCTGTCAGACTTGTCATTTTGATCTTCAGACATTTGTTTTAACCCACTTTTCATGGTCCTGTTTTTTTTTTTATTTCGCTATTTGGTCCAGAGTTGCTAAACGTCCGACCCCGGCCAAACCAGCGGTGCAGGTGGGAAAGGGAGTTACCTTCAATACTCTCTCTCCTGCTTGGCTCTTTGGTTCCTATGACACATGCATCCAAATTAGCTGCTTTAACTGTTAGCGTCGATTGCCTTCATTTGGCTGGAGCCCAGAGCTATGGGTGAAGTCACACTCACTCTTTGTACAGTCTTTGTTTTTGTGAGCACGAAGAAACACACAGAACAAGTCCAGTGATGTTTATGGACTTAGAAATTACGCAGGAGACTTCCGGGTTTACGTAATATCTGGGATAAATTAAAACTGTGAATGATTTCTGTCAAGAAAAGAAAAGACAACCTTTTACACCGGATTAAAGAGGGAGTATTTTACTTCTATGTGGTATTAACTGCTGACACATAACATATTTAGATCACCACGTTACATTTTATTGTTTTGAAAATGCTTTCTGAGTCTTTCCTCCCTTGCTCTCCACGCTAAATCACTCCCCCTTCCGAGCGCTATCACAACACAGTGTGCATCCCGTTAATGAAACTACTGCACATCGCATCAGGTTTGTGAAGTTGTAGTGTATTGTTTTGTATCATGCTTTTGTATATTTATGGAGAACTGTCGTGTGGGAGCATGGTTGACGTCGGCTTGTGGGCTGAACATTGGACAGAATCTTACAGCTAACCCTGGGCTAAGGGCCCTGGAGAGATCACTAAATTACTGAAACATGCATGGATGACACACAGAACCTCTTCAGGCATGTTTTTTTTTTGAGAGAACAACGTTATAACATGGTAGAAACTTGCAGAATACACTCTCTTTAATGAAACATCGGTGAATGAAGCTAAATGCAGCTCCAAGTATATTTTAGATGAAGGGATATTTGTTGTCACCTGTATGGAGTGTCCGGTGGGGTTGAGGGGGAACCTGAAGGTCTCGTTGAAGGATGGCTCTCTGTCATGGCGGCACACTCGGGTCTTCTTCTTGATGATCCTCTTTTGTGTGGCCACGTTCACCACGTACAGCTTCACGTACAGGTCTGAGAGGAGGAGACACACTTTTGTCAGCAAATGTGAGTACAAGGCTTCAATTCTGTAAACACTTCTGTCATCAAAAACAGACCTGGAGTTTTGTTTTGTTTCATTCACACATGTTTAACACACAAATTCTGCATATTTAGGCTGAGTTCTTGTCTCAAACAGAAAACACTCTATTCCACCTTGCGATGTCATGTGGTAATACAGGAAGTGCTCCACTGTGTTTTTAAACTCCATACATCTTCACTAGAATCATTTGGATAATTTCAGAGCTGGAAGTGTCAATCTCTACTGAACAAAATGTAAAAGGTAGCTGTGAACTCGAAAATTACCACTACATGACATCACAAGGTGGAACAGAGCGTTTTGAGCTTTGGAGATATAGACAGACAATAATAATTACTCAAACATGTGTGAATGAAACAAAACTCAACTCAACTCAGGATTCTAACACAGCTTAAACCTCACAAGAATCAATTTTGTGTTTTTTAAAGTTATATATAACCCTTTATATTTATATATAACCCTAACCCTTTTTAATTACCTTTTGTATTGCTCATACCTTGAATAAGTAAATAAGCAAATAAGAAATCATTCTTAGTGTTGCCCATTTACATGTCAGATCTGTGGATCTGACATGTAAATGGGCAACGCAATGACATCTCCATGGAGACAAGCAGGTGGCGGACCCTTTACCAGAAATGTTACATATAGTGCACCTTTAATTTAACTGTTTTAAAGTGATTCGAGTTCTGAAGTTGTGTCCTTTAGATTCTTACCCCTTGCAGCATGTGCCAGATACAATATATTTTACTTCTATGAGGTATTAACTGCTAATACATAACTTATTTAAATCACCATGGTACCTTTTATTGTTTTAAAAATGCTGTATTCACCAAAAACATGTTATTAACACGTTTTATAAGCTTCACTCTCTTTTTGACACTCCCTTCCCATTGCTCTCCATGTTAAGTCACTCCCCCTTCAGAGCGCTATCACAACACAATCAGCGTTCATCCCGCTAATGAAACTACTGCACAATGGATCAGGTTTGTTAAGGTGTTGTGTACAGTTTTGTATCATGCTTTTGTATATTTATTGAGAACTGTTGTGTGGGAGCATGATGTTGATGATGTAGCTTGTGGGCTGAGCATTGCATAGAATCCTACAGCTGGCCACAAGGAAGGTTTGAATAGGGCCCGGAAAAGATCGCTAAATTACGCTTCAGGCATGTTTTTGATGAGGGAACAACAGTCTAACATGATAGAAAGCTGTGTAGCATGTCCAAACCTGGGAGGTGGTCGGGGCTTTTGAACTTGTACGTGATGTTTCTGCACTGGAGGATCTCCAGGACCAGCTGGTCTCCTTCTGTCTTCACCTCCTTCTTCAGAGCCACTTTGATCTCCCCCATCACCTGCACTTTCCCACCTGCACACACAGCACAGAGTCAACACGGATGAAAAGAGGTCTTGTACCTGCTTGTCTACAGACAGTTTTAGTGCACTGTAAAAATATTTACATTTGATAAGAGGAATCTGAACATTCTCCATGAAGATAGATACGTTTTATGTAGGGGTGGGACGAGACACAATTGACACAAGATGAGTCACGAGACGGGTCCACGAGAGCGAGACAAGACAAGATTTTGACATAATTTATCATTTAAAAAAATTGTAAAAACGTCATGATTTTTTAATTTATTTGATTTTTGTTGTCATTGTAACATTGCCTTTTGAAACTACAGCTTCTCAAGGAGGTATAACTCCATAATGCTTGAACCTTTCTGTAAAATCAAAAAGTAAACATATGGAAAAAAAACATCTTTTTTTTTGTGCTCAATCCAGTGGCAATTTTGTCTCGCGAGATCTTTGGGCACGAGATTTTATCCCATCCTCAGTTTTAAGCCATAATGTGGGATATTATAGCCAAAGTTACAACATTTTCATGGAAACGCTATGGATGACATCACATTCACTTAGTCCACTTCTTTATATTGTTTATTGTCCCACTTTGTGATGTCATGAAGCGGTAGTTTTCAAGTTAACAGCTACCTTTTACCTTTTGTTGAAATTATCCAAACTATCCAAATGAGTGAACACCTTCACTCCAAATGAGTGAAGGTGTAAGGAGTTTAAAAACACAATGGAGCACTTCCTGAATTACCACATGACATCACAAGGTGGAGCAGAGTGTTTTCTGTTTTCTGAGAGGAAAAACTCACCCTAAATATGCAGGGTTTGTGTGTTAAACATGTGTGAATGAAACAAAACACAACTCCAGGTCTGTTTTTGATTACGAAACATTATAACAATAGTGTAATATGGCCCCATTAGTGTAATTATGATTTTTCTTCTGATGAATACAAGTTATGTGGCTAATTATTGCTTCATTCTGCTATTCATTTGTTGCAGCTCAGGTCTCTTAATGATACTGTCTCTTTAAAAATGGTTTACCAGGATTATCTTGTATTACTGTTATTCCAGAACTGAACCACCAACTTTCCAGTGTAAAATGGAAGACCTGGTAAAGAAGCTTCTGAAAAGTTACCAAAGTTTTGAGTTGTTGAAAAACTCAGTCATTTTGGGAACACTGAGGAAAGGTCAGAGCAGTGAGAGCAGTGTGAAACGGTGAGAGTTACAGGAGCTGGTGTAATGATGTGCAATGACATTTGGCTCTGAAAGCTCAACACAAAATGATGAAATCTTTAACATTGATATAAGCAGGGAGAAGTCGGTCTGGTTTATAGGACTGTGTCAGTACATTAGAAAAATTTATTACGCGGTATTTAAGGACTTTAAAGGTCCTATATTACACACAATGGATTCTCGTGAGGTTTAAGCCAGGTTAGAATGCTCAAAAACATACCTGGAGTTGTGTTTTGTTTCATTCACACATGTTTGAATAATCCTGGATTCTTAGTCTGTCTAGATCTCCCAAACTCAAAATGCTCTGTTCCACCTCATGATGTCATCAAGCTGTAGTTTTACGTTTTGTTCAGTAGAGATTGGCAATTCCAGGGCAGAAATGATCCAAATTACTCTAGTGAAGGTGTATGGAGTTTAAAAACACAGTGGAGCACTTCCTGTATTACCACATGAATCACAAGGTGGAACAGACTGTTTCCTGTATGAGAGGAAAAACTCCTAAATATGCAGGGTTTGTGTGTTAAACATGTGTGAATGAAACAAAACACATCTTCGGATATATTTTTGATGAGGAAATAACTTGGTACATATGGGGGGTAATATGGGGCCTTTAATGTAATTACGATTTTTCTTTTGACAAATACGGTTGGTGAGAGCAAAAGAAATAGCTGGGATCAAACTGCCAACCTTCCCGTTATTAGCCTAACCGCACTAAACACACACACACACACACATTCGTAGAAAACGTGTCTTGCCATAAGTACCGTACACTCGTCAGAGCTGGGATCTAACTACCAAACCTTCCAGTGATTAGCCTGATTAACTCGAGTGCACGTGATTATCTTAACCGCGCCAATTGCTAAAACGCCTACATTCGTACTTAGGAAACTTGCCCACGTACGTAAGTTGCACTGGTCGGAGCTGGGATCTAACTACCAACCTTCTCGTCCTTAGCCTGACTGCTCTACCACCTGAGTGACAGCTGCATAGTAAAGTCCCCAGTGTCTCTGCTCCGGTGAAATCAGATCTGGGCCCGGGACACTGGAGCTCCAGCAGGGGGGACACTGTTATTACAAAGGTCGGGGTAGTGTGACAGCCACCTCTGCCCAAGCAAAACGCCATTAAGAGCTACGGCTAACTGCTAATGAAAGCTAACACTCCTCAGGCTTGTTTGTGCAGCGTGCAGGCTACTTAAATACAGCTGATACACAGTGAAGTCCATTCACAGTGGCGCCCTTGACGTACAAAGGTCGATAGGATAATGAAATGAAATAAAATGCAATAAATGTCTGCAAAATTAGAACACAAATGTAACTAAACTACTCTGGGTTAGGCTTAGGGAATCTGCAACGTTAATAATAATTTGCGTAGTTTCTAAATTAGATTATTTTACTTCTTAAAAATATATATTCTCTACGGCTATCTTTGATTTTTGTTCATTTCGAGCAAATATGAGAACACGTGCTACAGACACACCCTGAGGATCTCCTGGACTATCAACAGAACAAATGAGTCAGTTATATCATCAGGGCCCAAAACCTGTTCGCCCATATTCTGGAAGGATGTATATATATATATATGGCAAGAATACGAGAGGAAGAGGAGACGATGGAGCGACGACATCCAAGAATGGACCAATTAACGGAATCAACCAAAAACCTTTTAACTCAAATCGTTATCCCAGTATTGTCAGATAGATATAGTGCACCACATAAGTCATCCAGCAGGGGGCAGTGTACATCCATGTATCCATCCATAAGACGTTTGTTTACTCTCCGCAGACTGCTAGAACAGGAAATGGAACATGTCTGGGACTTGCCTTCATTTTCTGGTGTGACGATGTGATGTTTGTCGGTGCCGTTGGGAATCGCCTTCCTGCAAGACAAGAAATCCACACGCACAGAATCGGTTATGTTCATGTTCTCGAACTGGATGGTGTCATAATTTCAGATAGAGGGCAGGGGCCAGTGAAGCTATTGTGAAAAAAAAAAAAAAAAAATCACTATTTCACTTTTGTTTATTAACACGGACAGAGATGGTATTGAACTTTGAGCCAGTTTTTGTTTCATGTGGATAGGTCCAGTAATTAGAGATAAAACCATAAACCAAAAACAACGCAACAAGTCTGCAATCTGACAGTTAAACAGCTAATTCCACCATAGAATTTGGACCTGAACTGCCAAATTCCTTTATTGTGAGTAAATTCTCTTGCATTTTGGATAAAAATCTGTGAATCCGTGTTGATGACATATACGTAGGTTTTGTTGCAAACTCACCACTACTTCCTGTATTTTTGTACTTTTCTTCTTAACTTTTTTCCACAAACTTGACTGATGTAAAACTGTCTGTGTAATCCCTCAGTCGTCCAGGTATAACCCGTAGCGAAAGAAAAATTCAAATCTGTCAACTGGACAGAAAGTTGTAAGAGTAAAGACGTTTCGCTGCTCATCCAAGCCGTTTCTTCTGAAGGCGATGTAAAACTATAATAAATATTTACCACAGGTACTATCCAACCAAACCAAGTAGTGAGTAGAAAAAGACAAAAACCTGACATATGCCTTTTAAACAATAGAAATTTTAGGGTGTTGTGATGTCATGTTCAAGACGTTAAATTATGCATGATGACGTATAAAATGAGATACGGGAAAGCAGTAGTTTACATTCGTGGGACTTGAAAGATGGCGCTGTCCACCCCGCTGCACGCCCCGTCCTCTCCGTCTCCGTACGCGTCCCCGACCAGGCTGGGAGCAGACAGGACCACCGAGCCAGAGACATCAGCCAGGCGGTGTCCAGGTCCTGAGAGAGAGACAGGAAGACAGGGAACAGTGTGTTAGGTCAGATATGTCCATCTATCTCTGCTTATCACAAAACACTTTATTATAATAGTTATTAGATTCCGTGGTTGCCAGGGTTTGGTTGGCTGCTCTTGTGTCCAACTGGCTAACACACTGAGCAGTTTTTAAAATTTTTAAGCTTAAATTTTTAACTTAATATTTTGGACAACACTAGAAAATAATAATAATAAATAATAAATAAACAAAAAAACACAAAACAGACTTTCTACACCGAATATGGCAGAAGACGCTCTAGAGGTAATGGCCTGTCTCATCACCAACCAAAACAACAGAGTGGAGTGAGTGAGGCGTAGGAGCTGCTTTCCTGTTGTGTCTGCAGAGTTCACCTGACTCCCCCTGGGGTCTGTTGTGGTGCCCACGCTTCAGGACAGACAGGAGGGACACTTTTGTCCTGAGGGCTGTTATTCCCCTCACATTGCCCTGACATTGGATCTGATGACCCTACCCGCTGACACTTTTGTTTGAGCTTTTCTGTTATTACTGTGTTTTACTGCTCGATGTGCTTAAATTGCCCCTCAGGGACAAATAAAATGATATTGATTGATTTATTGATTGATTCATAAAATGGCGTTTGTCTTTTGTATCTTCTGCATGTGCACTTCAAACATTCAATTTGGTAAGGTCAGACTCAGCCCTGGTATTTAAATGTGCATTTCTTAATGGAACTTAATTTCTAATCATCGACATTGCTCCTTCACTTTCTACCTCATCTGCAAAGTGGTATTTTATTGGTTAAATTCCTTCTTGATGATTCGCTCTATCCAATAATGTCAATATGTACTGTATGTTTATAATGCAATTCAAAGTATCCATTCAGTTTTTGTGGTTAAAATTCTGCCAATATGCATGAATATCCTGGCCAACAAAAGTAAAAATGAGTAACACATAAGTCAACTTGAGATTTGAGTATTTACAATATGTAACCAGAGGGGCGCTCCGCAGAAGAAAACAAGATAACAACCCCAAAGTCATATTACACATGCATTATAAAATACATTACATATCGTGAGGTTGCTGCCATTATTGTTCATCCTCACTCACAATCTACCAAACACAAACACTATGTGCCAATTTACCATTCTATAGGCCAATCATGTTTAATACAGATGGGGCCAGCTAAAATTTATATTGTTTAAATGCTGATTTGTGTTGTAATACAGTGAGTCCTTGGATCAAGTCTCTAATAGAAATGATCAGGTTCAACATTTGTGAATTTACATTTTGGATATTTCATGGCGATATCATCAACTGCCCCCTCATCACGCAGTACGACATAATTAAATTCTCAATCTAGAATCTGAAAACCACCAATACAGCAACTGCAAATGGTGAAGCCTATAGGATGTGTCGCCATTTTTCTCAAAAGCGTGTATTTTCAAAAGGCGTTATTGACGTGAATCTCTCACCCAATATTTGTCAGAGGAAAAAAATCCAATTTTACAGCTGCTATATTTGTGAATGAAAACTTATTGAGCTATGTGGGATTCTCAAAGTGAGTCAAACTCCCTGCATATCAATTTTGAACACATGCAATTCCCATTACATCCCCCGTGTACCTTGAATATAATTAGCTACATTCACACTACACTCACACTACACTGTTGCAATTTTAATGCCAGGTCTGAAGTGGAACCATACTCCATTACATGCAACTAGCATTACATAACCTGTGTGACCTTGGTTAGTTTAAACACACTCCACATAAACAAGTGAAGGTTAAAGTCACATAACATCAGAATATCACAAAGAACAAGTCTGTCTGGTGCCGTCTGCTTATTGGATGGATAGTTAGTATAGCAGTTGTTATGCTGAGTCTGTGTGGGAGATTAGCTGAGCGGATCAGTGAAATGTCTGAGTCCACTGCGTTTTTTAAATTTGCATAACAGATGATGTTCCCACAAACACATACGCCTTGGATGTGCTTGGTGCAGACCTGTACGTGCATGCTGCAAACTGGGACCAGAATGGCAATGATGCACGCGTTCACACAGGCTCATGTATGG
>KN483784.1:17343-29082 GCA_000787095.1 Periophthalmodon schlosseri | reverse complement strand
TTCCTTAAAATTTTTTAAAATGGTGTAAAAAAAAAAAAAAAAAAATGTGTTTCACTTTTTTATATAAAGTTTAAAACTACATGTTTTTAATTGAATACAAAGTCAACATAATGAGAGACTAACTCAAAATGATTGTGTTTAGCTGGCAGACTAATTATAGTCGTAATTTGACATATTTTTTACTTTTAAAAAAAATAATTTCTGATATTACAACATTCTTAAAGACCGATTATACATCCAGGTAGGAAAAAATACAATTGTAATTAATAAAGATTTAAGTTGGAATACAGCAGATATTCAATGGCCTGGGGTGTCATTTATAAAGCATGTATGCGTTAGGGATGGGATGAGATCTGTGCGCGATTTTATCCTCCATCTTTAAATTTGGCATGAGCATGAAAGGATTGAAATTTATAAAAAGACAACTTCATAGAAATGTGCTGTCCAGTTCACAAACCTGAACCATGCCTGCAGGGGATTTCAGGGACAAGGATTGAGGCAATTTGTGCTCAGAAAGACAAGATTGTGCCAGTTTGAGGAAATTTTGTTTTGACCGTACGTAAACAGCAAGCCAGAATTTCATGTAATGCTTTATAGACTCCTTGTCACAAATAAAAATATAGGCCATCAAGTTCAACATCTGTGAATTTCCCTTTTGAATATTTCTCATTGAAATGCTGTAACACTATGTTGATGTAGGGTGAATTCACACTTATTCTGGTTTGGTCCTATTGTGAACCTTACCTTAACCTAGTCATGGTTTAGGTCTGGTCAAGTCCAGGTTTTGTTCTCATTTTAGTCAAAATTTTGATGTGGTGTTTGTGCTGTAGAATCATTCTATATATATAAAACATATATTTTGCCTTAGTACCTCACTATTTTACATAAGTTATCAATATCTAGTTATCTATTTTGATAATTATTTCAGGATCTTGACAATTTTAACTTTTCAATTTAAATTACAACAAATTAGTGCTTGCTTAGCTTTTTCTTGTTTTGTAATTTTAGTGAAGTTTATAATATTTGTACTTCCTGGTTGGACATGAGCAGTAGATATGACATTTGTAGCAGTATTCCATAACTGTTACCTAGCATCTATAAAGGCCAAAACTAAACAAAACATAATAGTTATGATTTGCATTTTGGATGGAATTGTTTACAGTTGATGACATAAGTAGAGGTATTCCATTTTAGAAGTCACTGCTGCTTGCAGTATTTTCAAATTTTTTGAAAAATTTCAGAATTTTTACAACTTATTTAAATTATACAAAAATAGTATTTGTGTTATTAAAAAAAAGAAAAGAAAAGAAAATCTATTTTTTTCCCCTTCTAATGGCATAAATTGACTTCCGTACTTATCCATTCAAACCATCCATGATCAAAACCTGAAACAGCCCCTGCATCACACCCCATCACCCCGTATAACTGTTAGTCAGGGTTAGTTAAATTTATGCATATTTATTTTCCTGCATAGCCTCACCTGCTTGTCACACTTGATGGTTAGCTGAAGCTTTAGTCTCATTGGCCCGTGATTGTAGTTTGAGCTTCTGAAATCTTTATGTTTTTTTATAGGCAGGGGGCAGGGGGAGGGGCTGGGGTGTCAGGGGGAGGGGCCCGGGTGCGTTATCATTGTCATTTAGGGTGTGCTGTTGTTTACATGCACGGACGGGCTGCAGCAGTGGGCGAGGAGAGCTGCCAGTGCATGCATCGACACGGGACTTACGGTCACGGAATACAAATGGACGACAATATTGGGGATTATATAAAATTTGGTTTAAAGTTTACATATAGACATTGGGGTAACTATGTTATTCTGCAATGTTTCTGAGTGCCTTGAAAAACAGGTGGGATTGGCACATGTACTCTTCATTGTGGCTGGGAAAAAATAACTAAATACATTTTTTTTCCATGTACTACTATAGTGCACTGGATTTACAGGTATATAGTGCCTTCCAGGAGTCTCGAAGTACTTTACATAGCATTATTAATTCACTCCACACTCGGCGATGGTAAGTTACTACTGTAGCCACAGTTGCTCTAGGGTAGACTGACTGTGCAAAAGTATTAGAATCCTGAGAAGCAACCACATCTTTTTTAGATATTATAATTTTGTTGGCTAATGCTAGTGGCAGAGGCTAAGACCCAATGTACTATTGGTAAATTTATAATAACTCATGGGGACATAATCTGGAATGGGGCTAAAGCTTTGCAGCAAATATAGTGCACCTTTGAAAAAAACGTAATGTATGGGATATATATCTTATTCCATGACTAGCCTTCTATTAATTCATATATTTAGACAATATTTAGACTTAAATATGGCATAAAACAGCCAAAAACGTTATGATAAGTTTAGATTTAATTTATTTATTTAACTGTGCTGGGCTTTCTCATAAGATGTTACTATAGTTTTGTTTTTGTTTTTTTTTTAATGATAATCTGACACAAAAAGGTGGTGTGCTTGGGGCTTGGAGGAACTGAGCAGCAAAGGGGAGAGCGGAGGAGCAGTCGTCAGGTTGTGAATGCACTTCAGGTTTGATTTTAATGGCCTGAGCGAGAGATAGAGAGAGCATGCGGGCTGGAGGAGAGATGAACAGATGGACAGATGGAGAGGAGGAAGAGGTCCGAAGCAGATCCTCGCTTAGGGGAGGGATTTACTTGGTTGCAAGCGGGACTGTTGCACTGCGGCCTCGGCGGCTGCTATGGCGATGCCGGCGTCCTCCAGGTGGGCTTGGGTGACGCTGCTCTTGCTTTGGGAGCGAGAGGGGCCGTGGGACAGGAGCTGGCCCTCAGAGGACGATTTGGAGCTGCCCGGGCTGCTGTGGGACTTCTCCAGAGGCAGCATCTGCATGTCTGAAAGAGGCAAGGAGAAAGTTAACGTCTGCAGTTCATGAAGGAAAGTTAGTTGGCGGTAATATAGTTGTGATATGTAGTAAGCTACTATTGTCGCCACAGCCGCCCTGGGGTAGACTGATGGAAGCCTCCACCTACACTCACCCACATTCATACTGGGAAAGTTGGGTGAAGTGTCTTGCCTAAGGACACATCGACAATTAGCACTGGACCCACTGCTGCCCCACTGTGGCACCTGGTACTGTGGCTTATGAGCAGGTCTGACCACGTTACATATTATTTTACTATTTATATACATAGCTTTTATTTTGTTTTTTGTTTTTTTTAACCAGCAAGGCAGTGGATTATTTTTTTATTTTTTTTTTTTTAACCAGCAAGTCTTTGGATTATTTTTTTTATACATGCCAAAATGTCTACATTATGCTGTTGAACGATAATTAAAAAAAGAAAAAATCTAACCACAACCAAAACAAGAAAATGAAGAACCAAGTAAGTAAAAGTGCAGTGTGTGTGTATTGGGCATCATCTTCTGACAGTACATGCTGAGCTTTGTACGAAACCCCAGATTACCATTCTTTGACCTCCTTTTTCACTTTCATCCAAAAACTTGAAAGACCTGACTAAAGAACATGAGGAGATCCAGGGAGAAGCCACCATCTGCACATCTGAGGAGGCAGGTCGGACTGTGATGGTTGACTGGCACTGATAAGCGTTGGAACATTAGGCCGTGGACCTCTGGGTGCGCTGTGGCAGATGACATTTATATGAGGCATAATTATGGCTGTCGAAAAAGCGTTTTTTTTTTTCGTTTTTTTTTTTTTTTCACATCGCCATGGCAACTGAGGGGCCGCCTTTCCTCAAGAGCTCTACGATTTCAGATTTTAACAGACAGTTGTTATAATATATGTTAATATTACCCGATGATGTTATAATCTCAGATGGAGGTCAGTGGCTTAACTCTATGGAAGTTTTACTGTTTTCCAAATTTATGATCCACATATGTTGAACCTTACCATCATCATTTTTTAGCTCCACAAACGTGCCATATTGAACTTATGGCTTTAAGTCCTTTCAACTAACATCCATAGCTTCAGTAATTACTGAAATATTAATCATAAATCAGGTGAAAACATTTGTATTTTGACAGCAAAGTCTGCCAACCTGCCATAGACCTTCAGCTCAGTTTTAAACTAGGGATTCTAAAATGTGATGTCACATGAACGCAACCTATTGATACTTTGCAGTGACGTCACGTTGGGGTTGTTCTACCTGTGTGCCTATGGAGGAATGTTCAGCAGTTACCATGGTAACACACTGCACACATTAGCAAACATTGCCATTTTTTTTTTTTTTTAAGATCGTCTGAAAATTCAAGTGAAAAATAGAAAATGGAGTTAAACAGCACATTTTCAGGAGCCTGTGATCAATAGGAGTGATCGTGGTAAAGTAATATAGCACTCACGGTTATGCTAAAAGTGGTTCCTTAGCATTGTACAAAGATAAGTTAGTAAATATTAAAGGAACTTCTCTAAATTCTATTGGAATTATATCTAATTACAGTGATTTTACTAGAAATGTAGAACAGACCCTCAAATGAGTATTCCAGTGACGAAGTGGGCTATACTCTAAAAATCCTATGAAATCAATTAAATTTACCACTGCAGTTGAACCCCTGCAAAAATAAGGTCTGATATCGGTATCGGTGCTCGGTATCGGCAAGTACTCAAAATTAAGTACTGTTATTCATTTGGGAAAAAGTGGTCTGGGTGCATCCCTACAAATCAGCTCAAGTCAGTTCTTTCTGGTCATATTGTGTTAAAATAAAGCTCAGATTAAAGTCTAACTTGAGTAACAGAGCTTCAGACAGAGCAGTGCCTGCATTAGCATCACACCCCCAGGGAATGTTGATGACATCAGCTACAAAGTATCAATAGTGTGAACATATGAAAGCATTATATTTCGAATTTTGTCAGCCAACCACAGCCTTCAAATGCATTCTCTTTCCTCTCCTTCATGCTATTTCATCTGTCTATCTACCACCGACTTCCAATTTCCACCGCAGCAGCAGAAGCATCAACCTCTTCACCACCTATTTCCCTAACAAATCACTCCCACCTTTCATTATACTACTTATCTATCTGTCTATCTTATACTGTTTATCTATCTATCTTAATCTGCCCATTTCTTTCATTGGCTGATATCAGGGAAGACTGGCAGAGTAGTTAAGCCTTCTGCAGTGAACCAAAAGGACCAGGATGTTGGCTGAGTCCACGAAACAGCTGGAGCAGCATCTGTGATCCCTCCACTTGTTAATAGGGCTTTTCTCAAGGTGCTGTGGCTTTCACCTACAGTCCAGCCAGATGCAGTATGAGTGCAAAATACTCAGAGTCTGTCAGAAGAAGTTAGCCAACTTAACATCAAAAGCAGATAATATTAATTCAACAGACATATTTAGCATTCGTTGCGTCGTCATTGGCCTTTAAACATGCTTTGCTTTGGCATTTCATTATTTGTATTATTTGCATCGCTCCTCTCATAGGTATTAGGGTTAGCATGCCATCTATAGCAGCATCTATTCTTTATTTTATACCCTGTATTTTACTTATATTGGGTATTAACTGCTAACACTGCTAAAGAAATGACTGCACGTAGCATCAGGTTTGACAAGTTGCTGTCTACATTGTTGTATCATGCTTTTGTATATTTACGGAGAATTGTCACGTGGGAGCATGGGTGACGTCGGCTTGTGGGCTGAGCATTGCGCAGAATCTCAGAACTAACCGCAAGGAGGGTTTGAATAGGGCCCGGGAGAGATTGCTAAATTACTCAAACATGGACGACATATAAAACCTCTTTAGGCATGTTTTTGCTGAGTGAACAACATTATAACATGGTAGAAAGCAAAAAAATAGATAAATAAATTTTGCATAATACCCGCTCTTTAAAGAAAGTTAACATACGATACTATTTAAGGATTCTAAACTTGACTTGAATTTCATTTTTAATAGAAGAACAATATTTTAGCCTCCAAACGTTGTAAAATGAATATTCATGATTGTTTTGGTAAATGAAAACCACTCAATAACACGCGAGTAATGTCAGAACTGTTTAGAACCTGTTTTACTGGTGTAAGCCTTGAGCATTTTATGTACAATTTGCATAAAAGCTTAAATGTAACATCATGCCGCACAAATGGACACAGAAGTGTAGCTGAAAATAGACTAAAAATGCAGTTTTAAATCATTAGGCACCTCATTCCTACTTTGAAACGTGGGACTTGTAGAAAGGAAAGCTTCAATCAATATTGGCGATTAAAAGTAGTTATTAACAAAGCTGAATTACCCAACTTTTTTCATAAATGTTTACGTTCTGTTTTCTCCCCCTTAAACTGTATTGTAAAAGCAGAACTACTGAAACTCCTGAAAACAAACACATGACTTTCTTGCTGTGAGGTGAGAGCAGGTACATCTAACTACCTTCATTTTATATAGACCCTTCCGGTGTATCGTTCCATACGTTAACTTCAATCTGTTTTCAATGGGAGGGTTAGCGTTAGCCTCCAAACGTCGCATACTATGAAAAACCAGGGCTGATTTGGCAACTGACAGTCACTCGCCATACGTGAGAAATATTAGAGCCTTGTTAGAAGACATTACCACGTGTAGTACTGTTTCACGTAGATTATTAATGCTAGCGATTAACTCCGAAATTAGCATACACGCTAACAACCACGTATATAAACATTTCTTAAATCTACAATATAGTGGGCCACAACAACTTAACTATTTAATTTTAGTTTTCATTCATCAAGCAACACAAATCCTACATACATAGAAACTGGATAAATATTGTCTATTACTCATTAGCAAATGTAACAAACATATAAGCAGCAGCCATTTGTCTGCACTGTCTACAAATGTCAAAATTAGGGATGGGCTGATATGGATTTGTTGAGCCGATAACAATATCCGATATTTGGCCTGCCGCTGTGGCCAATATATTTAGTTAGTTGATATTTAGCTTTTAAAACCCATAGCCATGGCCACAAATGTATCTTAAGTTAAAGTAACGATCACAAATACATTTTTCACTTTCGTAAATATGATCACAAAATGTATTTTAATGGGATATAAAATAATTTGTTACATGTCTGTGTAACATACAGCCATATAATACTCGTCTATTTCCATTTTGACTCCAAAAAGGGCAGAGGGCAGGGCCAAAAAATATCAGAATCGGTTATTGACACGGACCAATATCGATGAATCTGTATTGATGTCCATTATACTGATACTGGAACCGATATGTCGTCCATCCCTGGTCAAAATGAATATTTTTATTTTGCTGTCCTATTAAAATGAATGGGATAGAATGTTGGTATCAGTACCAGGCTGCGTGCGCATCAATTCTAAACGTATCACTTCTGCAAGGGTCTATAGTCTTTTGACCCGATATTGTACCTTTGGCTGGGTCGGGGAAGATTCCGTGGCTGCGACTCTTGATGACAGAGTTTTTGGGCAAGTCGTGAGTACCGTCCCCCTGCCCCGAGGCGTGACCCAGCCCTCCGTGGGTGCTCCCTGGTCCCATCCCAGCCCCCGGCATGTGGCCCTGCCCTGGCCCCGACGCTGGCCCGGAGTCTGGGGGCCCCTGGGCTGTGTGGTGGGCCCGGCTGTGCTCGATGCTCTCGCTCTGCTCCTTCAGAGGAAGCCAGCGCGGGATGTTGTCCAACTGGGCTGTGTTAGACAGGTCAATCAGCACCTGCAAAACAAACAAATGATTTCAATTTGACTTTCTCAGAGTGATCGGCATCAGATTTGGATCATTGTACCATCTCATATCAAGGGATGAGTATATGTGAGATTTTGGGCACAATTGAGGAGCATTCACAGTCATTTTAGATTTATTGAGAACCCTGGTTAGTTGATATAATCCCTTATTCGTCCAGGAGTGGTCCATGGGAAAAAGAGGTTTCAAAGGTAGGCATCTGAACACTGATAAAGTGTTTGATGTTTGTTTACTAGCCTACCTTAATACGTTAGCTAGTAAATAAAGGCAGGGCAGTTTCACTCTAAAACTCCGTCCAGGCCTTAGCTAACTCAGAGCAGTATAAATCCTAGTGTATCAAACCAGTTCCATCAAGTTGAAAATGGCTTCTGGAGGAGAGCCGAAATGTTGTGATTTAAGACTACCAGATGACTACCTCTGAAACCTTTACTATATTGGACCAGTCCTCGACAAATGAGGGATTACACTGTCTAGTGCAGTGGTTTCCAAACTTTTTGTGCTCGTGTACCCGGCGCGAGACTTTTGATGACCTACCCCCACTGCGACGCATTTGAAGATAATGTCTGTTGACTCTGAACACATAATAGCATTTGTGTTTGTGCTGTGTTTGCGCATTTTGCATTTTAAAGCTTTTGGATAGGCCTAGGAGATACAGATAATGCAAATATGAAGGTCTTGAAGACTTCTACTACCGGCTTCTACTACCAGCGTTCAGCCAATCAGAGCCCTCTCCTCTCATCCCGTTATTGCAAGTTAATAATAATTTCTTAAATGGATTAAATATAAAATTATTATTATCTAAAAAAAATAAAACATTACAAACATAGACCGCATTTGTTACGCATTATACCCCACCACAGTGCATTTAATGTTGTGCGTACTTCAGAGACAACAGTCTGGCATATGTGACCACTGCCCTTAACACACGAGCAAAGACTTTTGCACTGAATGGAAACACTCACATGAAACGGGGAAATGAAACACCAGAGCCCTTCATTTCTGCTCAATTAACAATCCTCACATCAGAGCCCGATCCGGTGCACTTGGTTCTGGAATTAGACCTCAACACACATCTGTCTGCCTCGCACACTCGGCCTGCCCGGCCCGGAGCATATATCTCCAGAGGAAGAATACCGTATCTACCGCATCCAGCAGTGTTTGTTGAGTTTACTGGACTATACTTGCTTTGTCACAAATAAAGCTGGACTACAAGTGCAGCAGAATGTTTCTTGTTGGAAAATATATGCACGCGCTCAAAGGAACGCAGAGATTTGGATGACGGATGCAAACTACTGGGGAATATTTCCAAGTTTTATGCACAAAGAGGACTGTGCTCTGGGTGAGTTCTAGTTGAACTTTTAATGCTGTCTTGCCCATCATGCCCACGTCTTTTCTTCTTTATGAATGCTTTTTATTCATTAGCTGATTCGATTAGATTCATTAGATGCAATTGGTTTCATAACGAGGCCTAGAGTAGACAGACAAACAAAATAACCATAAGTGTGGACATAGTGCGATACAGCCACCACCTGCTGTGCGCCATGTGGAAGATCGGGCCCTGTGTGTCAATTTTCTTTTTTTTTTCCTAAAATCTCCTCACATACCTTCTACGACACCGCAGTTTGGTCTAGTGTCCAGATGACTACTTCTGAAACCTTTTCTACCTTAACCCTAGTTGTTGGCCATTATGTAGGCTATAGTATGAATGCCCTTGCCGTAAGTCTTCTAAAACAATGTAGCATCAACCCAAGACCTGAAAGACGCCACTAACAACACTATTTCCACGGATAATCACTGCATTTATGCGGATATGATCATGACTTTTTCTTGAATGACTGAAAATCTCTACTAAAGAGTTTGTGACTGTGCTTACTTCTCCCAGGAAGTCATTGGAGGAGGATCGATCGTAGTCCCACACAGTCACCTCCAGAGTCTTCTTTTTCAGCTGGAAAATGAGAAATAAAAATAGACAAAATTAAACCTAAAAAGTCCAGGTCGAGACCAAGCCCACCTGGCCAAATCTGAAACAAGTCATTAGTAATGACAATGCAAAGGAGGGCAACAGTTGTTTTTGATACCATAATTCTGAATGTAATTATCAATATCACTTACATTATCGTGTATTTTATTTTGCACTTTGCATAACAACAAGACAGCAATGTGATTTCTGTATTGAAAGTTTCATTTAAATGGTTTGGTCAAGGCAGATTTTTGTTCCTAATCTTGTTTCTTCTTATTGTTTCATTGCTTGAAGGCAGAGTCCAGGGATGAGAACATAATTAATTTCACCATTAATTGCTGTTATGGAAGCCACAGTCTAATAGAATTAAAACAACAAATTAAAAAAAAAAGGATATTTGAATACGTTTAAAAGAAACAATAGCATTTCTTGACTCTAAATAGTAAGTCGCACTAGAATGTCACACTAAACAATACTATAATTTCAACTTGATTCAAAAATCCGATACTCAATACCGATTATGTTACCACGATGATAGCAAAAAGACTTTATTTAGAATAGAATGTCATTTTCAACATTAAATGGTAGTACTTTCTTTTATATTACCATGTGGCCTTGTATCTGTGTAATCCCTCAGTCGTCCAGGTTGGTTCCATAGTGGTCCATGGGCGTATACTAGTCTATGTGTCTTACACTTGTTCTGATACAGCTCAAGATCATTCTAAAGCTATTCAGGAAAGGTTCATTTCTGTTCTGTGAATGGGACTTTTTTAGTATCGATACCTGCTAAATAAACAGTGAAAAGAATTATTGTAGTGTTTTCAGCCTGCAATAGTCTTGGTTGAAAATCACCTAATCGACATTTTTATTAAATCTCTGGTCAGCACAGAAGTTCTAATTGGATTTTGATCTTTCCATTATCTGAAGGCACGGCTGCAGATTTCCAGGCGAGATGCAGTGAGATTCTTATGGCTGACCAACAAAGAACATGATTAACAGGAGATGGTCTCAGAGGAGCAGGTAATCCACTAGCTCTGTGCTGACCACTGAAGATATGGCACACAACACTACTATTGTACTGGAACTAGCCTACTACAAACTACTGTTCATTTAGGTGAATATGTTTTGTCATGGTTTTTATCATCATGTTATAACATATTCAATAATACAAGAACATTGATTAAATGTCCAGTTATTTTTTAATACATGAATTAAGTAAAAAAAAACAACAAAAAGACAATAGTGTGTGCATAGTAGTATAGAAGGTTGTCAAAGTTATCAAAAATCAGATACTAATCGATACTAAAACTAGTATCAAAACTAGATACGCATTTGAGCAGGTATTGAAACAAAAATATCACATTCACAGGACAGAAATGAACCTTTCCTGAATAGCCTTAGAATGTTCTTGAGCTGTATCAGAACAAGTATAGGCTAGACCACTATGGAACCTAACGACTGGGGGACTACACCGATATAACTCATAACTAAAAGAAAGTACTATTATTTAATGTTGAAAATCACAATCTATTATCTAAAGATAGTGGTATGGATGGCAGTGGTATCAAAATCGGTATTGAGTACCCAGTCTGTTCCGTAGTATTGAAATTTTAGTATAGTGACAATACTAGTAACAGTGCCAGTGCGGCCAGTGTCAGGATTTGAACCGGCAACCCTTGGATTAAAAGGCATGTGATGTATGCACTAAACTAGAACTGACACAGAGGATCGTGGACTGTTGGAGCTGTTGTTTTGAAGTCCTCACAAAATCAATTTTAACGGCGTTCAGCTGTGATGAACACGGCATGCTGGGTAATAAAACTTTGTAATCATCATCGTAAAGGGCATGTTCCAAGCACAACTGGAACCCTGGTCTTAAGAATCCAAACTCATTGCCATAAGATTACACCACCAGAACTAGGAAGAATACTCAAGCTTCATTCACACATTGTTCCCAGTAAATTGGCGGGTACAAAATGTCAGAACATTTAGTAATGACCCCCATTCACACATGCACCAGTCCCAGAACATTTCCAGGTCTGCTCTGTTCACATTTAACCTAACCCTAACCACGTGGTGTAACCAGGAAACCAAGCTTGTGACTAAGGAAACCTAGCAGTGGTACTGGCAGTTTTATGGCC
>KN483784.1:0-17329 GCA_000787095.1 Periophthalmodon schlosseri | reverse complement strand
GTAGTTTACCTGGGAAATTGACAGATAAAAAATACAGGGAAATCTGTTCTGGCTTTGTTAACACATGACTCTGTTCTGGCGAAATGCAGGTAAATTCTTGTGTTAATGTGGCTTCACTATTGACATTTCTCAGCCGCCAAGTGATGGAGTTGAACGCTCATGTGGGCAACAACAGTGACACCTGGAGACCTTGATCTGAACCTAAATGGTGTTCTGTTATTGGACTTCTGTGCCAGTCACAGTTTGTCCACAATGAACACTATGCTCAAGCACAAGGGTGTCCATCAGTGCACATGGCACCAGGACACCCTAGGCCGGAGGTTGAAAGAGATGCCATCAAGTTGAAGAAGGAGTCCTATCGAGCCTATTTGGCTTGTGAGACTCCTGACTCAGCTGACAGGTATCAACGGGCCAAGCGTGCCGCAGCTCTTGCGATCACAGCAAGAACTCAGGGTTAGGAGGAGTTTGGGGAGGCTATGGAGGAGGACTATTGGTCAGCCTCAAAGAAATTCTGGCAAATCGTCCGGCGACTCAGGAGGGAGAAGCAGTGCTTCACCAACACTGTTTACAGTGCGCGCGGAGAGGTGCTGACCTCGACTGGGGACGTTGTCGGACAGTGGAAAGAATACTTTGAGGTGGTTGGCAAGCTCCTTGGTGAAAAGGCACCGGGGGTGGATGACATCTGTCCCGAGTATCTTAAGTTTCTGGATGTTGTGGTGCTATCTTGGTACTGGGTACTGGAGGAACAGTGTGGTTTGCGTCCCGGACGCAGAACACTGGACAAGCTCTATATCCTCATGGGTTCATGGAAGTTTGCCCAACCAGTCCACATGTGCTTTGTGAATCTGGAGAAAGCATTCAAATGTGTCCTTTGTGGTGTCCGTTGGGGTGGTGCTCCGGTAGTATGGGGTCTGAGTATGGAGTGTGAGATTGACAGGCAATCAGTGCAGCGTCTGTAGTGATGCGTCTGCTGTATTGGACTGTTGTGGTGAAAAAGGAGCTGAATCAAAAGGCAAAGTTCTTGATTTAGTGGTCAATCTATGTTCCAACCCTAACCTATGGTCCTACCCTAACCTATGGTCACACGGAAGGAGCTTGGAGTAGAGCCGCTGCTCCTTCCTGTCGAGAGGAGTCAGCGGAGGTGGCTCGGACAACTGTTCATCTGTTCTGATGCATTCCTTGTGAGGTGTTTCGTGCAATACGATTAAACACATTTTATTTAATAATTTTTGATTAATACATTGTATCAACAAAATTTTCATGACACTTGACTAAAACAAAAGTAAAGATTTGACTAATTAAAAAAATAAAAAATTGAAAAACAAGTCCTCTGTGTGGTGGGGGCTTGTTAACTGGAGTCTCTCGAGTGCTGCTGATAAGATGAATGCAAAGAACAACCCTCAGGACAAAAATGTCCACACGGAATTCTAACAAGCAAAGAGCATGGGGATCTTTATATGGACACGTTTTTAAGACAGGAGACATTTTTAAAAAGAATCATCGCAAATATCACATCATTCTGTTTAATTCCACTTGAGTAATATTGTTTTGAATTGTCAGTATTCATACTGTTATTCTTTGGTTATTCTTCCTACTGTGTGTAACACTGTAAGTGACATAAACTTTAGGTTATATAGATAAAATGATTTGCACTTTACCTTCAAGTAGTATAATTCATTTGAGATCATTTCTTTGGAAACGCTATTTGTGCATTGTTTTGTGTTTTGTCAGATTACATTACAACTTTACTGGTGGAGGGTTCGCAACCTGCTAATTTCAATGGAGATCCTTTTGTTTTGCTTGCAATGTTCCACAGTCATTCTACAGGCATTACACTTATCCAGCCGTTGCAATTTTATAACAAGCACTTTGTCTGAAACTACTGTTGACTTACTGTATCTTTGTGAGCTGATGTTACTGTATCTATCTATCTCAGTTCTCAATCAGATATCAGTATTTTCTTAATTTTTTGGCTAAGCTTAAATATTTTACAATAACAAAACATGTTCACTACTTGTCCACCTCTGTTTCTAAAGAAGTTTTGAGTCTTTACCTGCTCCAGGTGGATGTTCTTGTAAATGACAGTCTGGTTCCACTCGGGGTTGACGGTCTTCTGGGCGTACTTGGTCCTGCGTTTGTTGTCGGCGCTGATGAGAACACACAGTTTACACCAGTTACTTCTGTTCATAATATTGTCCTGTGATTTTTGGACCACTTGGACTGTGATGTTTGAATCACCGGTTCATGTGCACTGAACAGATGTTCGTGGATGCGAGTGTAAACATGGTGTCAAAGAAATCCATGTGTGGAATGTGCCATGTCCTTTCTCATACAGTGCACTGCAAAACATAGATGCACAAGTAAAAATGACTCAAACATATACATATAATATTGTTACATGCTAGATTTATTTTATTTTATCTGTAAAGTCAAAAAAATCTACCAGGAGAAAGAAAAAACAAATGTATGCCATTATTAGATTAATTTGGCATGAAAAAAACCCCAAAAGGTTGGTGATTCAAATTTATTCATCGACTCCCTGTATATCTATAGGTTTCAGAATGAGAAATTAGGATGGTTGCCAATTGCCATAGCGATCACCAATATATATTTTGAAAGTCCTCAATGTTACATATAACAGGAACTTGAAACCCATGAATAGGCACCATTTTGAGCACTTTTCACCTTTCAGAAGATACAATATTTTGGTTTGAATTGTTAATTGCTATGGCAACGGTATACATTTTTCATCACTCTGAAACTCAAGGATAGCACTAGAATACTCGTGTTGTAACTTTGGTAAGACATTTCACCTCACTTGCCTATATGCATATGGTGTGTGTGGTGGTCATAAGGGCAAATAGCACAAATTAGCAACCATGTTTCCCTGGAAAACTGTGGCTACAGAAATACATCACCAAATAGTGAATGAATAATGGACTACTGTATCACTTACTGCTGATAGTACATTTAAACTTTTGCAGATACTATTTTTTGCAGTGGCTCTAAAAGTTAAATGTATGAAAGTGAGTGTTACGGCGAATCGACAAATGACAAGAACCAAAAAACAATGGAAAAAACACATTGGAGCAGACTTATAATGGAAATCATAACCAAGCACACCAACGGAAAGGCCAAAAGCACCACGCTACCTTGCATTCTGGACAACCATGACTTGTCTGAGGGAGTCCAGAAGAGGAGGAGGAGGGCAGAGACCACAAACCAACCAGGAGAAAGCAAAACACAAAAACAACAGTCAGAGAAGCAGAGGATCGTACAGGAGAGACAAGGGCAGAGAGCGAAGATGAACCAGGTATTCACCACTGACATGGGAAGACTATCTGGTTTTTGACCTGGTTTAGACCTTTTGGAGACCAATTCAACTATATTACACCTGCTGGAGACCTTATGTCGACCTGGTTTATAACTGTTGCAGAACTGGTTTATAACTGGTATAGACCTGGTTTAGAACTGGTGTAGACAAGTTTAGAACTGGTGTAGAACTGGTTTAGACCTTTTGTAGACCTGGTGTTAACCTGTACTAGACCTAGGGGAGACCCTGTGTAGACCTGCTTTAGAACTGGATAGATTCTGCGGACCTGATTTTGGCCTTGTGTGGACCTGGTTTTCAGCCTGTTTTAGGCCTGCTCTGATCAATGACCTCAACAAGTAAAAGACTTAAAGCTGAGCCAATCACTGTTCTTCTCTGGCATGACATGTAACTACATATCATCATCTCCTGGATTAGTTTTGCTTTAGCCCTAGTGTAGACCTGGCATAGATCTGGTTTAGAACTTGGCTAGATCTGGTTTAGAGATATTCCTAGCCTGTCAAGCAAGTCCCTTCTGCTTTCTGTTCAAATGCAATGTGGTCTCATTAATTCTGCAGAAATATGCTCTTTTTCTAAGTCCTCTTTGTTTTATTTTTTTACTTGTAAAACAGCATGTTTATTTTTACGCCAACAGACCATGCTTTTCTCTGATTGCTTAATCCGCCTGTCAATCACGCCCATCGGAACTTGTGGAGACAGGATACGGCTTCATACTAATTTATATTCCTGGTTTAGAGTTAAATTGGACATGCTTTAGTGTTGGTTTAGTCATGTAAACTAAGCCTGGACTAAACCAGGACTAAACCAAGTCTACATCAGGACTGAGCTGGACTCCAAGAAGGGCAAGACCAAACATGAAGGTACCTTATCCTCTTGATTTATAACTGATTTCAGTAGTCCTAAAGTTCAGTTTGTAATTCGTTTTTTGGACCTGGCGTTTCTTGATTTCTGCTCCACTTTTTTCTGTTATTGTTATATTTATTTTTGCAGATTGAAGCGGTGATTTGCCCTCTCTTGTTTACTCGGTTGTTCCTGCCGTAGACGTGAGAGGCTCAGAGTAAAGGCCTGAGAGCTGAGCCAATCAATAGTCTTTTCAGGCCTGATTACAGCACTAGAGAAATGCGTCTGACACCAGTCCAAAAATGCTGCGGTGATCGCACATTGCCGAAGGGGGGATAAATAATTCAGGCTTTGAAAATGTTGCAACGGAGCATGCTCCCTATACTGCTAATAAAGCCAAACAGAAGAAAAGGGGTATTATTAGTTTAGGTCTGGTATAGTCTCCTGGTTTAGTCCTGGTTTAGTCCTAGTTTAGTTCTGGTTTAGTCCTGGTTTAGTGGTTTAGTTCTCTTAGAGTTGGGAAAAGTGCTTATAAACTGATTGCGGTGAATAATTAGGATGCTCGGAATGCATAAGGTAAGTGAGGAATAACTTTGGAACACTGCGAACCATTGAACTAGTTCTGTTTTATATATATTTTAAGACAGTAAAAATCAGGTACAACAACTTTAACTCCCAATATATAGGGCCTTCACACTTGTCCTGGTTTGGTCCATGTATGAGTCCAGTTTAGTCCTGTTGAATGGGTCCTGTTTTGATCCTGATGTAGTCCTGGTTTAGTCTCTTTCTGACCTTGTCCAGAAGTCCAGATTTAGGGTGCATTCACACTTGTCATGGTTCGGTCCTGATTTAAGCCAATTTTAGTACAGTTAGGTCCTGTTCTAGTCCTACTCCAGTCCATTTATTCAGAGATCAGTCCTGGTTTAGTTTCTTGCATAGACCTGGTTAGGATCTGGTCTGGATTTTCTATTCATTCAAGTCTTGGTTTAGTTTATAATTTAACTTCCTGGTCAGCAGATATGACATACGTGGAGGTAATTCCATAACTGTTACCTAGCAACCATAATGTAAACAACAGCCAAAACTTGTCTAAATTGCACAATATGTTATAATTAGACTAATGAAATTTGGATATTATATTATATAGAATTTTCTGTGTTGATGACATAGGAAGAGGGATTCTGTTTTAGAACTCACTGCTACTTCTTGTGTTTTTTTACATAAATGTTCAGCTTTTTATCCACAAACTGATGTAAAAATATGATAAATATAGGTACTATTCCATCAAACCAAGTCATAATTAGAAAAACATGAAAACCTGTCACATATGCACTTTAACCTTTGTCAACTCAGACCTGGTGTAGTCCCACTTTAGTCCTGGTTTAGTTTTGGTTTAGATCTAGTTAATACCTTGTTTTGTGCCGTCACTTACTGTCGCTTTCCTACATTATCTCTGTGTCTCTCATTCACGCTTGGGCCTTTGTCTGTCCCGGTTTAGTCCTACACAACAAACCCAATGCAGTGAACCTATGAGGCCAATAGGTGGCGCTACATCCTACTCCCCCCTCAGTAGCAGAGGCCAGGCTGGACTGTGGACCTAATCTCATGAGAAGGTCTGATGGGTCATTATCTAAGTGCAGATAGGATTACAGCAGCGATAAACAGCGTATCGATCCCTGTGCGAGCTATTAACAGAGCAGAGGCCAGGAGCAGAGCTAGAGCCAGAGGAAAAGTACTTTGGACAATACTGTATGTGAGAGAGAGAGAGCTGGTTCAGGGCAAAAAATAAATCAATGTTTGAGATGTCAACACACGCTACCATTTTTATGCCTTTTAAAAAATGTATGCTTGTTTTGTCTTATATGATCTGGCTTTTAGACAATCGTGACCCCGGCATATCACCTACCACTAAGTTTGGAAGGACTGACATATTTAGAACATTGTAAAGACTCCTGTGAGCTTTAAGCCATGTTATAATGTTGTTTTCTTCTCAAAAACATACCTGGAGTTGTGTTTTGTTTCATTCACATATGTTTGAGTCACCCTTTATTATTAGTCTGTCTACATCAACAAAGCTCAAAATGCTCTGGTCCACCTTGTGATGTCATAAAGCTGTAGTTTTCAAGTTAACAGCTACCTTATACATTTTGATTGGTAAATGGGAAATTTCAGGGCTGAAATTTTACAAATGATTCTAGTGAAGGAGTATGGAGTGTAAAAACATAGTGGAACAGTTCCTGTATCACCACATGACGTCACAAGGTGGAGCAGACTGTTTTCTGTTTGAGAGAAGAACTCAGGCTAAATATGCAGGGTTTGTGAGATAAACGTGTGGAAAAAAACACAGGGTTTGTGAGTTAAACATGTGGAAAAAAACCAAAAAAAACCAAGTCCAGGTATGTTTTTGATGATGACAAGATTATAACATAGATCAGAAAATAGCGTAACATGGGCCGTTTAAGAGTTAATATCTAACTTCCAGCTCCGTTTTGTAAGGTTCAGTCATATAAGCAGGATTTGTGTCGCTTGATGAAATAAAACAAACATTAAACATTGTCAAGCATAGATTCAGACTGAAGAAAATTTTTATTACACTTTTATTCTCATCATCACTAACCGCTGCATCAATAAATGATCAAACACACTTCTGTTTTCTAACAAGGCTCTGGTGGTCGAGTGGTTGCCAAAACAGTCCTGGTTTTTCATACTTTGTCATGTTTGGAAGCTAACGCTAACTCTCTCATTGAAGAGAACAGGATTTGGATTTTATCACATTAACTTAATTTTATCAGTGTTACCTTAGTATCTATATATTACTGACTGTATAAACTCAAGTCATCTCATGCTCTTGAGAGTTCATTCTTCACTGTGATTGGTTATATTCGCCTGTCACTCACTCAGAGCGTCACAGAGGCTGACCAATAGGAGGAGTGGGTGAGGACAAAGTGTCTGCTTTTGAGACACAAGGATCATGTAGAGTGGGTTAATACGACCATTTTAAGACCAAAACGACGAGCCTGATAGCAGCAGTTACGAAGAGAGGGGCGACAGTTTTGCGAATTGAATTGGAACGAGTCGATGAAGCCGGAAGCGCGCCCACGATCACTTCCTGTTTGGAACGCGGCGGCTAGCAGGTTAGCTATGTCCATTTATATACACAGTCCATTCATGATGAAAAAAAAATAAATTAAAAAGTCTAAGGAGCTACGTAGACCGTGATCCTTTGCTCTTTGCCAGTGCCTCCAGCGAGAAAACAACTATCCTTCAACCCTTTGTAGCCTTAATCTTTACTGTGAGCCTCCCATAACACTGCGATAAATTTTCACTATTTACTGTATGTCTCGGTTTTGTCCTCGCTCTCTAGGTCACCAGCCTGTCCCATAGCAACACGCCGCCCTCTTTGCTTGATCCCTGGTCTGTTCCATATCTCATCCTTCACCAGCACTAGCATGTCCTGTCAGTCTGGGGTACAGTGAAGAGGAGGTCAGAAAAAGCTGAGGAGAGGAGACGAGACAGACAGCAGCAGAGAGCCACACACAGAGCAGACGTCAGCACAGATGAGTTAAAACCACTTGAATTCACAATGTCAGGTTTTGAGTTGTTTTGATTGGAGCTGTTTAGGTAATAGTTCTAAATGATTGGACTTGATTTAAAATGCGTCACTAGGGTCAAAATGAAGTGTTGATTTGTAAAAACTGAAAAGCTTTAGTGCAATTACAAATATGTGCCCAACTTAAAGCAGACCTGTTATGCAAAATGGACTATTCAGAGCTTTTAACCATGTTATAGTTGTTTCCCTTTACCATTTACTCACCCGAAGTTGTATCTGGAGTGATTCATGCATGTTTGAGCAATCTTTAAGCGCTTATTTTCAAGACGCTATTTTGCTGAAAATGAGTGATTAAAGATTGCTCAAGCGTGCATGAATCACTCCAAAGGGGAAACAACTTTAACATGATTAAAAGCTCTGAAAAGTCCATTTTGCATAATAGGTCCTCTTTAATAGTTTTGTTATTCCTATTTCAAAGAGGACCAACATTTAAAGGTGCATTACGTAACTTTTCCGGTGGAGGGTCTATGGGATATTGCTTTGCCTGAAATGCTCCACAGTATGGCTTAAAACTTATCTATCTCCATGGAGAAGACCTCACAAGGTTTATTCCGTAATAAAAAAAAAACACATGTAATTGAATAAATGCTATAGGTAGATACATGTTTAATGTGATACTGAGGAACATTCCAGTCAAAGCAGTAGGACAATCACATGGCGGACGCTGTAAAAAATTCAATTCTAAATTCATAATTTGCCAAATTAAAAAAAATATCTTAAATTTAGCCAAATAGTAAGTCCAAAAAAGTGACTTAAAACAGATATTACCGTATTTTCCGGACTATAATTCGCACTTTTTTTCATTGTTTGGCCGGGGGTGCGACTTATACTTAGATGCGATTTATATGTGAAATATATGTTTTTTTCTTCATTATTATGCGACTTATACTCCGAAAAATACGGTATGTCACCCTTTTTTCCATTTAAATATTTTATGTTAAATTAACCTACACATTTCAAAGACATTGAACCCAAAATATTTGCTTTGGATCAATGGATTTGGATGGATTTGGATTTCTTTTTTAGTATTGGAAAATGTAAACTATTCAACTCATCAAAACCACTTAAATAAAATACTTTGAATTCAAATCATTTCAACTCATGTCACTATTGTTGTTTTGCTGCGCGCACACACACGCGCACACACACACACATGCATTAGGATCTCACCCTCGTCCCGGGAGCAGGTAGACTTTGACGAAGGGGTCGGAGTAGCCGTCATTGTCCCGGGGGGCTAGGTTCCTGGCCTGGAGCACGTGGACTATCAGGTTACCCAGGTTCCTGTCATAGTTGATTTGGAGCTAAAAGGACATAACAGTGACAGACAGACAGGGCAGTGTGTCAGACGAGATGGCGTGACTGGAGATTGAATTTGGGATTTTGTTTTTACCTGGATCTCGCCGGTGATGGGGTGAGGTGTTCTGGTGACTTCGGTCTAGAAAGGTTAATAAGAAACATGTTGAGACAATAACACTGCACCTGTATATGTGTAAAGTAAGGTACAGCAAATTGTGGGATGAAATACGGTTATGATTTTTGACGTCATTTGTAATTTAAAAAATGCAATGTTCAGTTCATTGTAGCGCTGCTTTTTGAAATACAGCTTCTCAAGAGTGTTAAGTTTGAGTGTTAAGTTTTATTTTTAGATTTAGTGGAGTTTAGTTTTAGTCTATTTTTAAACAACAAAGATGTCCCGCTAATTTAAGTTTGAATTATTATGAGTATCATAGCAACCAAAGAGCCAATCCAGAGCGAGGCTGTTAAAGGTAATGCCCCTTCCTGCCTGCACTGCTGGTTTAGCACGGAGTGGGCGCTTAGCAACGCTGTCAATCAAACCTGTCGCTAACGCTAGCGACTTCGGGGAAAGAAGGCGCCTGATTCATCTGTTATTAACGTTCATATCTTGATTTACGGACACAATAGTGGAATAAAAATATCAGGATCATGTAGAGCGAATTAATACGAACATTTTAAGACCAAAGCGAGGCTCGAGGCAGCAGTTGCAGAGAGAGGGGTGACAATTTTTCAAAGTAAAGTGAACTGGAGCCAGAGTCGATGGAGCCAGAAGCGCACCCATGATCAATTCTTATTTGGAATGCGGCGGCTAGCAGGTTAGCTTAGTCTATTTATATATACAGTCTATGATTATGACATTGCTCCCTCATCAGAAACGTGCCTGAAGAAGTTTTAGATGTCATCCATGAATGTTTCAGTAATCTTGATCTCACCCAGGCCCTACTCAAAAGATACTTATACGGTTGGGCGTATGATGCCATGCTTCTTGTACAATGCTCACCCCACAGGCCGTAGGCGCTCTCCCCCATGCTACTGCACGGCCATTTTTCATAAATATACAAAAGCAGGATACAAAACAATACACTACGACTTCATAATCCTGATGCGATGTGCAAAGGAGGGGGACTCAGAGCATCAAAAACGAAACAGAAAGTCATTAAAGGTTTGGATATGTTGCTTTCGGGGAACGTAGCAGTTTCAAAACAATAAAAGGTAACATGGCAAGCTATATATGTTATGTGTTAGCAATTAATACCCCACAGAAGTGTAATAACCCCTCTTTAATTTATGTTTAGTCCTTAAAATAACAGCTAGCTGCATCCTATTGAAGACAGTACACCAGTGATCAGTGCACAGACTTTAAAGACAGGGAGGAGTTGTTGGCGTCCCACCTCATGACATCACTATGTGGGAGTTTTCAGCGCTGGGGAGCCCTACAGAATGAACATGCTTGATTACTCAAACATGCACGAATGAAACTAAAAACAATTCCAGGTAGGTTTTTAATGAAGTGGGCTCAGTCCCGCCCACTTCCACGTCTGCTTCGGTTCCAGAAGTAAATTTTCCGTTCATTTTTCCCATAGACTTTTTATAAAATTTCACAAACAGATTTTAAATAGAATTATAGGTCTTGTGGTCATTAGTTACCACGTAGCTGATTATGCCTGAGTAAGTGTTCAAACTTTTAATATAATTTTGTTTCCGGAAAGTCTATGAGACAAATGAATCCTGCTGTTGAGCTCCATAGCAACAATCCAACGGTCCAAAATTATGGCAAAAACCTGCATAGCATTAACACTGCTTAACACTGCCTTTTTCATATTGTCCTTCTGAAAATGCCGAGTCATTTTCATAGATGGGCCTATATCTTACATTATGAGAAAAGTAATCGCTTGGGAAAGTCACTGTTTAAGAAGGTTAATTGGTTATTTGACACAACCCGACATGGAAATAGCTCCTTCTTCGTAATAAAAAAGAACTAGAAGATAACCATTTCAATCGATTCAATAGCTTTTTGTTAACGCATATATAAGAAATGTGCAAAATGTAAAAAAAAAAATTATATTTAAGTTGCTGTACCCAATTTTATTCCATGTATTTGAGCAAATTTCATCTTGCTCCAGTGCAGATATAAGGAGGTCAAAATGAGACAGTGGCGTACTGTCTGGATTTAAAGGTGCTGTACCTGATTTTTTCTGTCTTAAAAAAGTGGGAAAAAAAGTTCATTTAAACAGTTTGCAGTCCAAAGTTATTCCTCAGTTACCTTATGCATTCTAATCATCTTAATTATTCCCCTTGATGAGTTAATATAAGCGCTTAAACTCTCAGAGACGAGAACGGAGTTAACCGTGATGGTAAAGTTAGCGGCAATTAGCATGCTAGCAGCACACCTCCTGATTATACAATAAAACACTTTCTAATTAGATGCAGAGAGCACACAACGGTCTTACTGGAGTGAGACTAATTTGGCTCAAAATCGGCTTATTGTCTGAGGATCAGGATGTGCGCTGTTAGGATGCTAGTTGCTGTTAGCTTTACCGCGACTGCAAACTCCGCTCTGGTCCCTTAAAGTTGTGAAAAGAGCTTATAAACTCATCGCAGTGAATAAGTAGGATGCTCAGAATGCATAAGAAAAGTGAGGAATAACTTTGGACCACTACAGCGTTGTTTAAACTGAATTAGCGTCATGTTTTAAGACAGTAAAAATCAGGCACAGCGCCTTTAACTGCAACTATTTTCAAGAAGCATAAGTATTTACGTTTAAGTAACCAGGAGTCAGTAGGCTAGCATGTGCTTTGTAGCCTTTTCTGTCCATCACTGAGCGGTGAGCACCCGAAGCTGCGCTCGCGCTTTGACCTTGACATTCCACCTCCATTTTGTGTGATGTAATAAGCGTCTGATGGAACCCGGGCAGCGAGGAAGACAAATGACAGCGGGGATGGGGAGAAAGATGTCTGCTCCAGCCTTCAAGTCGTGATCCAGCCTGCTGCCTTATGTGAACCGCTGTCAACTAGCTAACAGGTATCAAGCTAATAGCCTAATAATAGTACCTTACTTTACGCATTTCATCCTAATTATTCACTGCGATGAGTTTATAAGCGCTTTTCACAACTTTCAGAGACCGGAGTGGTGTTTTGCTGGGACGCTAAAGCTAATAACAACAGTAACTACTATTCTCGGGCAATAAAATGCTGTCTAATTAGATGCAGACGGCACTTAGCGGACTTATTTTGGCCTGAACAGCTGCTTATACAATTTACCTCTACTGGGGCAAGACAAATTATGCTCAAATACATGGGAAAAACTCAGATACAAGATTATCCACACTAGTTAAGCTAATGAAGCTGTTAAGGCGTGTATTGGTGGGTTTCAGTTTGTAGAATGTGATGATGCCATACTTCCAGATGGGGGCAAGAGCCAGTTTTTCCTACTTATTACGTCGTACTTTGCCATGAAATATGTAAAAGGTAAATTCACAAATACTGAACCTGATCATTTCTGTTACTGACTAGACCCAAGAACTCAGCGTATTACAAAGAAAATCTGCATTTTAACAGTATTAATTTTGGCTGCCCCCTATCTGTATTAAATATTATTGGCCTATAGAATGTTGTGACGTCATCAGAAACCCAGTAATTGTGTAAATCCACTATTAGCATGCTTGCTACTTGTTCTAGCACAGTGCTAACAGTCTATTAGATTTATTTTGTAAACTTTTCCAAAGGTAGATCAGCTAGAATCATTCTGTAGCCCACCAACAGCAAATGTAAGTCCAGCTGTCGTCGCACTATTACAAGCCTACGCCGTTACCTTGTGCCTCTGTTTCTTGTTGATGGCAGGAGAGGCAGGCTGGCCCGGGCTGGGTACCCCACTGGAGGCGGCCGATCCTGGTCCGGACTGGAGGAGTGCGGAGCGTTCCAAAGCCGAGAGCACCCCCAGACCCCCGGGACCCATGGGTGGTCCCATCATCCCGGGACCCTGCTGCTGGGACACCTTCTGGAGCTCCGCCGCCAGCTGCTTCGGATCAACGCCCGGGGAGCGCTGTCCACCTACAGGCAGGAGGAGGTAGTGTGTTTAGGTGAAAAAAATGATGGCAAAAATACTTACATGGGTTAATTGGTTGGAATTTATGATTAATCTTCATTTGATGATTCAGTTATTTTAAGATTTATTTTCTCAGCAGGTCAAAATAACCAAACCAGGTCAGTGCGTTTACCTGTCGATACATGTTGTTATTTGATTGGTGAAAAACTGTCATTTATAATTACAAGTAGAGCTGATTCTAAAATATATTGACTTATACACAATATACTCTTTTTCTTTTAACGTTAAACATTAACTGAACAAAATAAAGGGGTTTTTAATGTGTTTTATTTGTCAAATGGGCTAATTGTTTCTGTGTACATTACATGAGTTCTGGCCCAGTGTACAACAGTTAAGTAGGTAACAGCTATGGAATTCGTTAGTGTGATGTCATAATTACTGACTACAATTATCAACATAAAAAAAATCACCAAACTGGGAAAAAAATGTGTAACATTTTCAGCAAAATCATCAATTTTCGTTAATTAGGTAGTCCAACCTGTTACAGCATTTTCACTACAAACTAAGACTAGATGAGGACTAACTCTGACCAAAGTAGCATAGTGGGTGTCAGTAGTATTTCAGAACTAAAAAATTTAAAGATCCTATTTCAGTGGTGGATTTAAAATAAAATCATGGATCAGAAAAATATCTCATAAAGACGTTAAAGGAGACATATTGTGCTTGTGTCTGCTATATAGTTATAATCTATGACACCCGTGGATCATTATGTTATAATTTGTACATTTTAAATCGCAATATTCATCTAAAACAACTTAATAAAAGCAACAAATCCGCTGACTTCCCCGTTAGAAAACTGCAGTGCCCAGTGGGAGCTGACGTCGCCTTAAACGTCATTACAACAAAGAGTCGGCGCCTCCTACGGACAGCTGCACATCACGCTGGCGAGCAGCTGATTATTTTTTTTCATTTGTATCAAAATAACTATGTAACACTGCCAAATCCTTCACATATCAGCGATTAAGAAAATAAAACTGGAGAACAAAGTGAGTACAGAGCAGTGAGGACTGATCGAGGATTGATCAGCAATATGGCGTCTTGACAATAAGCGATTATAGATTGCTCAAACATGCACGAATCACTCCAAATACAACTTTGAGAGGGTAAATGAGAAGGGGAAACTACTATAACATGGTTAACAGCTCTAAAAAGTTGATTTTGTATAACACATACATACATCTATAAATTAGTAAGTATTACTGTATTACCTAAATCTTTACTTGTACTGATATGTATTGTCATCTGTCTCTTTGACCTAATTTTCGTGATACTATCTGTTATTGCGCAGGGGCATATCTCTTGGTCGTTAGCCTGCAAGACGATGTGTCCAGCGGCCTGGAGCCACTCGGACTAGATTAAAACTGGTACGATTATTTTGATAGTATAAATACACTGTATGTGTGTTCATTTGGGGGCCGAGGGCGAGACGACACTGTTAGGGACAACGGCTCTTTGACGATTGTGTACAAATGATTCAATAAATCAGACTTTTTGATTCAAGACAACTTCTCTATTGATTTTATATTTCTTTTAGGTTCTTACTATTAAATAATTTCTACTCTAGATATTCCAAAGTCCAATTTCTCATACGTACTTGATTTAAGATGGTGCTCCAGTACTTGTGGGTGCTCCGGGTCAGAAAGCATGTTCAGGTCACTGTTCAGAGAGAAAAATGTATTATATTACTGTAAAAAAAAGTGACATAGGGCGCCTTTAATATCTCTGTAATCTCTGTATCTGTAATTGCTTTTTTTTTTTTTTTTTTTTTTTTTTTTTTTTAACAAAAGCTACATCTAAAAACATATTATTGAACACATTTCATCAGGTTCAACAGTAGTGGTGTTTCTGGCTTCCTGTTAATACTGTCCCATGTTTTCTCTGTGAGACTCTGCGACTAAAAGAACACGTTCTTGTGTATAAGCAGCCATCATGACAGTGACAGCGTGTAGGCGTGGAGCGGCAGAGCGCAGAAGAGGGAGTTGACATATTGCCGCTAAACACTTTGGGGGGACAGCGCGTTGGATAATATAAATGGCGACAGATGTAACTCACAGGCGCACGCAGAGCTCCGCCTCGGCACACGGCTGACCCACGATGCATTGCACCTCCTCGTAGGTCTTTCCCGTCAGCGGGAGGCCGTTCCACTCCAGCACCTGCATGCCTGAGGAGACGGAGGGTATGGCCAAATGTGAGCGTGACAAATGAGTCGGCATTACCACAGAACGCACTGCCTAAAAAGGTTATCTACCATGGGTGAAGAGAACAAGTGATTTAATTGGTAACAGGCCCTAGATTATGTGAATTATTTCATGACATTTTAACTGGTTTTGAGATATATTATCTTGAAATAAATTGGTTGGTTTAGGATTATCGCAATTAATATATCTATGTATCTACTACTACTACTACTACTACTACTACTACTACTACTAACAAAAAACAAAAAATACAGTGGCACTTATGGTTTAAAATAAGTAATAATATTTAGTTACATATTGAATACATAATATTACTTAATACATATTACAAATACATATTACTTTAAGTATTTGCTACTATTACTGCTACTACTACTACTGCTACTACTACTACTACTACTACTACTACTGCTACTGCTACTACTACTACTACTACTACTGCTACAACTGCTACTACTACTATTACTACACCTGTTACTACTACAACTACTGCTACTGCTGCTACTACTACTGCTACTACTACTACTGCTACTAAAACTACTACTACTGCTACTGCTGCTACTACTACGACTACTACTACTACTAACAAAAACACAAAAACAACAATTACAATATATATGTTTCAATATATATCCCCTCTATACAGTGGCAATTATTGTTTAAAATAAGAAACAGCTAAATTTAATTACATATTAAATACATACATACACACATATACATATTACTTTAAGTATTTCTTCATGCTTTATTCAGGCTGTAAATAGTGTATTAATTATAGTATCACTGTATATTCTAAAAAAAAAAAAAAAAGAGCGTAGCAAAGTCAAATTTCCAATTGAATAGCAGCACTTTAATAAAGAACCTCCCTTCCTCTATAGCAGTCTCCCCTTTATGCCGGTGGGTGCTCTGAGCTCACCAGGCACAGGGACAATAAGGCTGCAGTTAATATTTCCATATCATCGTGCATGAGCTGTACATTTACATTTTACCCGCCGCTCCACTGCTTGGATTATTTACTATGGCCTCTCCCATATTATTCAGTATAGCATGTGTTTCACCTACAGGCATGTTCCACTGCTGCTTCATCACAACACACAATACACTATATGACTCACTCTGCAATTCACCTAGGAAGCTTTTTATTATTTAACATCGCCTTCGAAATTTTTAAAGGTCCTGTATTATGCAAAATTGACTCTTGTGAGCTTTAAGCCATGTTAGAATATTGTTACTTCCTCAAAAACATACCTGGAGTTGTGTTTTGTTTCATTCATGTTTGAGTAACCCTTTATTATTAGTCTGTCTACACCTCCAAAGCTCAAATGCTCTGTATTAGTCTGTCTACACCTCCAAAGCTCAAAATGCTCTGTTCCACCGTGTGATGTCATGAGTTAGTTAACAGCTACCATTTACCTTTTGTTCAGTAGAGATGGGCAATTTCAGGTCTGAAATTATCCAAATGATTCTAGTGAAGGTGCATGGAGATTACAAATATAGTGGAGTACTTCCTGTATTACCACATGACATCACAAGGTGGAACAGAGTGTTTTCCGTTTGAGAGAAGAACTAAATATGCAGCTTTTGTGTGTTAAACGTGTGTGAATGAAACAAAACGCAACTCCAGGTATGTTTTTGGTGAGGAAACCACATTATAACATAGATCGAATCAATCTATGAAAACAAATTTACGTTATGTTATTGCTTTGCGTAGAATGTTCCACAGCACAACATTAAATCTATCCATCTCCACGAGGAAAAGCAGGTGTTGCCATGTTACCAGCCAGCGAGTTACAAGTCAGGTCTGAGGAGAGGCAGGTCCATTCATAGTAAGAGCAACAACATCCCCATGGAAACAAAAAAGGGGAGCCTCGTAAAGTAAAAACAGTGAATCTTTCATTATTATTCTATTTTTTTATTTAATTATTTATTATGTATTATTATTATTATTAT
>JACM01036086.1:0-24724 GCA_000787095.1 Periophthalmodon schlosseri | reverse complement strand
TCACAGTTTATTTATATATGACATTACAGCTTGGTCAAAAGCTCCGTTTAGCATAACATGGGACTGTTGGAGTGTTGCAGATGCAGTAGGCAGCCTGTGGTCTGTTAAGTTTTGCTGAGTCTTTCTCGGATGCTGTGATGTGCTTAAAGGGCTCTTCCTAAATCTGAACACCTCAGCACTGTCCTCAAATGCCCCAACAGATCTACTTCTGCCTTTACCTCCACAACCCACAGCAACTTTTACCCAACTAATGTTTTAATTATCGCCCCTGGAGATGTAACAGTACATTTTCGCATAACATTTTATACAGAGTTTTTTCTGCTTTTGAAAACACAATTTAAATGTTATCCACTGTTTTAAAACCTCAAATACAAATGTTTCTTATATGTATGGAAATACTTGAAGGGGTAATAGTCAGGAGGCAGAGCAACCAGTTTATTCTACGCTTAGGCAAGCTGCCTCAACCACCTTTTTACACGGACATGAATGAGGGCTATGTATGCTAGATGTTGTCATAATAAGGGCAGCAGTAGCTCAGCTGTCGTTATGTCCTTGGGCAAGACACTTAACCCACCTCGCCTTCAGTCTCTGTGTGCACTGGTGTATGAATGTGTGTGTGAATGGGTGGTTCCTTGATGTAAAGCTCGTTGAGTGCCTTGAAGGTGGAAAAGTGCCATATAAAAATGTGACTATTTGCCATGTGACCATAATACCATGATTAGGAACTTTCAGAGGCCAGAGCAAAGTTTTGCTTTTACGGTAACACTAAGAACAACTAGCATGCTAATGGCACTCTTCCTGCCTGGTGGAGATAAAGACACTTTATAATTAGAAGCAGACAGCACACTCTGATTTCATTTTTACCCTAAGAGCTGCTTTTACAATATATATGTACTAGGGCAAAAGAAATGTTACTTTATAATATTAAAAAGAAATCGGGTGCAGCCCCTTTAAGTGGGGAAAAAAAGCGAATGCATTTGTGCTTCTTTAAAATGGTCCACAAAGTGTGTTATGTGAGATTATTAGAATAAAGATGAACCTTCTTACAGCTCTGTTTATGATAATGACAGTGTGGAAAGTGCAGTGCATTAGAGACAACGATGGAGACTAGGAAAAAAACTCAGATCTCTGGAATCAGGGCTGTGTGAAGAGCCAAATGACAGTATTTATAACTGCATCCCCCAGACGCACCCATTATATTGTGTCAGAACTTCTGTATCAAACCAAACTATAGGTGAATTTTATGCTGTAGAAACAATTCCTATAAATGAAAAGCTGTTGGTGCATTCTACACAGCACAAATGCAAAGGTTTTCTGCTTAAGGTAATCAGGTTCATTATTGTGATTTTGTCCTTCACATATATGGACCTTTCCTAAAACATTAATGACAAAATTCTGCTTTTAAAGACAACAAATTTAAAAAAACAAAACAAAAAAAAAAAACAAAACAAAAAACATTTCATCATTTTGTATTTAGTTGGTCTAGGAATATGAACACCTTGTTTATCAGGATGCAGTGCACATATCTGAGTTGCCTATAAAACAATGATTGGTGAAATAATTGCTGTTGCAGATTTAGCCGGCTGGACAATACATAGCCTCATAAAGAGTTCTTATTTTGTGTCCACGGCCTCCGTCTGGTTTGCAAGAGACTCAATTAGGCTGTACAACCTCATGTTAAATGGCTCATTAGCTGGCAGGAAACACAGCAAATGTCACATTTCCATAGGAGTGCTTCTGTGCAGATAGGCTAAAAGTAGTGAGCCACGGCCGTGCAATGGGTTCAGCTGAAAGGGTAGAACTCACTGTCCAAATGGAAAATCTACTGTTAATATCTAGTCTCAAATCAAACTCACTATTTATTTTACACGTGGCACATAAAATACACATTGTAAACAGTTCTACAAAAATGAGTTGATTTAGAAAATGTCATCCTTTACAATAATGTTTAACAACCAGTCATTACAGATTAAGATGTGATGTGTGAACAACTTGTAGTAAAAATTCACCAAGCGGTGTTCCAAGAAAAGAAGAGGTGCCATAAAATATATAATTACACATAGTCTTCAGCCTTCTGGTGTCAGATTTACACATGTGCTGCCTCCTGCTCCACACTCTGTTGTGTGACTTCCTGTTTCCTTCTAAAGGAAACGTGAATCCTGCTCTCCTCGGTGCCCAGTGTTTTATCGGCTCTTGACCTGTTACATCTGTCACACTGGGTCTCATCAATCTTCTGTTTTGGACTTTAGCTGTCTGCACACACCACAAAACAAAAGGATTGTTTAATTTCAAAGATGCTGTTTGGTCTCCAGACATGTCCAGATTCATGTGTTTTTATCATGGCATGTAAATATTTTGAATAGAAATTTTATGTAGTTTTACTATTAGCATGTATCATTTGAAAACAAACATTGAAAACTGACAGGAAATAAAGCCACTGGCCAAATTGAATACCGCTAAAAATTATATGTACTTTGAAGTAATTGGAAGAATTTGGGGGTTTACACAGTGTAAAAATACTGTAAATGGTAAAAAATTAACCTCTATGTAATACAATATCGAATTTGCACTTTGCATTATGTTGTGTACTCTAGTGTCTTTGTCCCAAATCTCGAGCTCCGTGAAAGAATGCCAGATAAGCAGTGGAGAAATGTTATTCAATTTCTATTCTCATCCATCTCCGTATATCCCCATGACTCTTCCCAAAGTGTTTTCCTATTGGCAAATGTGGCTGTGCTTCACTAATAAATCATGAGGAGGAGCTGTGGCCCAGAGCGCAGCTGACATGATTCTCAACAATTGGATTTTTCTCACTGTGCATGTGTTATAATGTGGCACCACAAGTATAGGAACAGAACAGTCCAGGTGACAATACTGATGCTAAAGGCCCGCACAGTCTGGTCTTATGGTTCTGATGTTAGAAAACATAAAAGACCAAATATGTAAAAACTGTAATACCATCAAACAACTCATTCTAATATAATTCTAATATAATACATACAAGAGATGTCTGTGCAAACTCTTAGTCATCCAGGTAGGGTTCATTGCAAAAGAAGGCTGAATTCTGTAAACTGGACAAAGTTTTTGAGTGAAAATGTTCATCCAAGGAGCTTCTTCATTTCTGACAGATCTGAAGAAGCTCCTGTTTACAGAATTCAGTCTTCTTTTGCTAATACATACCAAACTCTCACATATCAAACAGTAGTTAAAGAACATTTTAATTCTGTCATCTGGACACAAAGTTTTTGAGTAAAGATGTTTCGCTGCTCATCCAAGCCACTTCTTCAGTTCTGGTCAGATCACTGGTGGACACTGGAGGAGCTAACACACCTGGTGTTTACAGTTTCTGTTTTTAGTTAGGTCTACTGAGTTACCTGCATAATACCTTTGCATAATCATTCAGGCCCCTAATGGGTGCTCTCACACCTATTAGCATACTGGCTAGCCCTATTGTTTTCCTTGTTTTGATTTAGGTCTGAGGATGGAGTTATAAATAGGAGATAAATGATGTCTAAGCCCCCATTCCTGTTCAAAGATGGATTGTCTTTCCTAACAAAAAATGCTTCTTTAACTCTTCTCTCAAACCATTTCTTTTCTATGACTAAGATCTGTATGTCACTATGTTCAAAGGAGTGGTTAGTGCCTTTGAGATGGAGATGTACGGCAGGCTGAGGTCCAGAGGAGCTCTCTCGACTGTGTTGGTACATTCTCTTATGGAGTGGCTGTTTAGTTTCTCTAGTATACAGTGGAAAAACTACACCACCTGCACTCTTCACTACACTGAATGGAGTAGACCACATTGCTTTGTTTGAGGCTCGGGGTTTTGTCCTTTGGGTGAACCAGTTTCTGTCTTAAAGTGTTTGTAGGTTTGAAATAGTCCGGGCTTTTATGCTGTCTGAAAATCCTCTGAAGCTTTTCAGACAGCAGCTGTGTAAGGAATGGTTACACGTTTCCTTCTAGCTTCTGATTCTCTGTTGTCCTGTTTTTTTTAGCTCTCTCATATCTATTGAAGGCCCATTTTGTATATCCACCAGCATAGAGGGCTTTCTCCATCGCTGTTCTTCTTTCACTTTATCCTCTGTGTTTGTAGGAACCACTTGAGCTCTGTGTTTTATTGTTTGAATAACTCCATGGTTGTGCTGCTGTGGATGGTGTGAATTGAAAAGCAGGTATTGGTTGGTGTGTGTGGGCTTCCTGAAGACTTCTACCTGGAGTCCTCTCCTGTGGTTACTGCACAATCTAAGAAGACCAATTTGTTCTACTTGGCCTCTTTCCGTGTAAAGAGGAATGGGGGCCCTAGACATAATTTATCTCCTATTTATAACTCCATCATCAGACAAAACCTAACAAGAAAAACAATAGTGCTAGCCAGTATGCTAATAGGTGTGAGAACACCTATTAGGGGCCTGAATAATTATGCAAAATATGACTCAGGCACAGTTCACACAGCTCAATAGATCTAGCTAACAAACAGAAACTGTAAAAAAAAAGGTGTGTTAGTTTCAGTGTAGTGAGCTCCTCCCTTCAGATAGATATAAGACAGTGTCCACTAGTATCAGACCAGAACTGAAGAAGCTGCTTGGATGAGCAGCGAAACGTCTTCACTCAAAAATGTTGTGTCCAGTTGGCAGAATTTAATTTTTCTTTTACTATGGGTCATACCTGGACAACTGAGGGATTACACAGATATCAAACAGTACAAAATGCAAAGTCTGAAAAAATCTGAAAAAGTAAATACTTCATTAAAAAGAACTATCTTTACAGCACATTATTATAGCAGGCCTATTATGCAAATCGACTTTTCAGAGTTTTTAACCATGTTATAGTTGTGATTCGTGCTTGTTTGAGCAGTCTTTAATCAGTTAATTTCAAGACGCCATATCCGATGAATCCCTGTTTTCACCACCACCAGCATACGCGCACTGCTCTGTACTTACGCCGTTCATCAATTTTATTTTCTTAATCGATGATACGTGTAGGATTCGCAGCATTGTATAGTCATTTTAGTATAAAATTTAAAAAAATCTGCTACTCACTAGTGTGATGTGCAGCTATCCATAGGCTACACAGCTCTTTGTTGTGATGACGTTTTACGATGACGTCAGCTCTCACTGGGCGCTGTAGTTTTCTAACACGATGTCAGCGGATGTGTTTCTTTTATTAAGTCGTTTTAGATGAATATTAAAATATTAAAATGTGCAAATTATAACAAAATGATCCACGGGTGTCATAGATTATAACTATATCGCAGACACGAGCACAATAGGTCTTTTTTAACAGGATAATAAGCGGGAAATAGCTAAATGTAAAAATGACTCATGGAGATTGTACACTGTCATTCTATTCTATCATGGATATACAAGTCATCCAGAGTGAAGAAATGAGCATTTTCTAAAAATATGCAAAATACCTTTATTATCCCTGTTATGCTGTTTATGATATTTCCTTCCTATTACCGTACTATTAGTGCACAGTAAGGTAAAGTACAACCAAAAACTGGAAAGGCACTCATTCATCTTGCAATGATAATGATAATTTAAGGAAAAATATTAAGCCATAAAACACTGCTACAATGATGAATATGTTAATATATAACATACAAGTGAGCTAGAAGCACTTGTGCACACATCACGCTTTCACACAGCACTATATACATTATGATATGCAAATTAAATCATGCAACTACAATAGCTGCATATTGCCTATTCAACACTTATCTCCCTTAGCAAATACAGCTAATAAAACTGCAGGCGATATGCTCTGAGCTGTCTATGAGGTTAACTGCTTGCAGCTGTGCCTTCTGCTTGTGCTATTTCCATCATAGTCCACTGACACAGAACAAGTGTTTAGTAAGAGGCCAGGAAAGAGTAGATTAGTCACCAGAAAGTGGATTTGTGCTGGCTGCAAAACCATCTTTAAAAAAATACTATGAGTTTCACGCATCCAAAAAGGAGCGGAAAAATGAAAAAGTGTAGAGGAAGGCGAGTAGGCGAGGACGTGGGTGTGAACCACAGCTACAGCGAGAGAGCTGAAGAGACAGTAACAGATGTGACAGGGAGAGAATGAGCGGCTCTCCCCACTGAACAGACACATATACAACACAAAGGATGGGGAGTTTATTTTGTTTATTTGGGGTTTTTGTGGATTTGGGCCAACAGGCAAACCATGTTTTTATGTTTAACTATGTGACTTTTAAAGACTTTCAACACATTATGAATCATATTGACTGAACGAATGGTGAGATCTGGTTTCAGCAAGACTCGAATGAATGCAAGAAAATACGTTTAAGTATAAATATGTATAAAAAAAACCCACTATTTGTATATTGTCCATCTTTTTTAAGCTCACCTATGCTTGTCAGATCTATATAAATAAACCAATCGCGTATCTGGCACATTAGTTATACAGCACTGTCTGTGGTCTAACATTTCTGAGGAGGGCGAGTTGGCAGTAATTATGGTCACATTTTTATATAGTGCTTTTCCAACTTCAAGGCACTCAAAGCGCTTTACATCAAGGAACCACTTACCCAGTCACGCACACATTCATACACCAGTGTGCACAAACTCTGGGGACGAAGGTGGGTTAAGTGTCTTGCCCAAGGACATAATGAGAGCATTCATCTGTGGGAGCTGGAATTGCATTGCCAACCTGTGGGTCAATGGACCTGACCGGCCAACCAATGATATTTATCTTGAGAGCAGGATTCAAACTGCCAACCTTCGGATCAGTGGACAAACAGAAGTCATTTGGAAAACTGAAAAAACTATAGACAAAAAAAAAAACTATAGACACAATGTTAAAACAAAGCATTATATGTATATTTTATATTTGCTGAGACCAAGGCTATAAGTTCATTTTCACAGATTTTGAGTTCAGAAAACTGTATGTGGAAAACAGTTGGAGCAATTATTAAATGAACTGCATGTAGTTTCCAATTCTAAAATTAAACTGTAAATGAGCATACCCCCCGTTGTCTCACAATCCCAACAGTGTTTTAAGTGTAAGATGCAGATGTTCCAACAGGGAGAGTCCTCTGAAGACTCCCCAGAGACAATGTGCTTTAGGTCTGTGTCGACTCCAGCCTCTAAAGTGTGTGTTTGTGTGCATGAGCAGACTGGAGCAAAAGAGCACCAGAGCATGACAATATAATGAGTCCACTAATCATAGCATTCAGCCAGGCACACAGTTAGGCCATTGTCAACTCTGGCAATCCTGAAGACAGCAACAGAAAGAAGAAAGTTGGTGTAGACAGTCTCTGTATGTAATGGTGTAACAAGATATTAAAAGGAAGACCCTCTCTGATAATGTTTGAAGTAAATGTTAAAAATATGCTTCATGTCAGATCCTCACACCTCAACACAATATAGGGATATCTACATTCAGGGGGGGTTTGTGAGGGTACTTTTAAAGGGGAAAAAAGCATTTGATGTTTTGTCATAGCTTTTAATTACAGAATATATACATAAACTGTGTCTCTTTTTGATCAGTGGATTAAATGATGCACAACCATATTCATAAGGGAGCTAAATCTACATTAGCACACACAAAATATTAAATTCCAAGGACAAACCTGGTCTGTTATAAAACTGAAATCATGTCATGTGGTATTTTTAATTCAGCTCTTTCAGTAAGTTATATTCAAAGCATTTGTGTGGTTAATAGCGGAGGCTCTATACTCTGCTGTTGATTGCAGTGGTTTCAGTACCAAGGACAGCTCCACCACAGTTCCAGCATGCAGTAAGTATGGGGCTTAAGTTATACAGAAAACATGGAAATTATACTTATAGAACACTTTTTTCTCTCTTAGGCTGCCTTGCTTGATTGCACATTGACTGTAAAACTGTAATTTTGGTTCATTTAAGTGAACATAAAAGTAGAAAGATAAGGTTTTCATTTTGCAGACCTTTCATGCACTGGGAGTGGGTCCAATATCTTGAGTGATAATTTGCATTTAAATATTTCCATTAGATTCAGACTTCTTTATTCACTGATGACAACTACTGCCATCATGTTATAATAAAGCTATCAGTCTATATAATGTGCTGTATGCTAGCACCAATGTGGAATTTAGCTCTAATAAATGAGGTCTTATACTTTCACATGAGTGTGTCACTCAAACACAAAATCACCAGTATTAGTATACTTATATAAACTGTACAGTATGGAAGATTACAGAGATATAATGCTAAAACATGTTACAGTTTTTGTGCTGTTTCGTTATTTGCTAACACACAATTTATCACTGTAGCTGCATAGCTCCAAAACCATTTTCTGACCTTTCCTGTGCTGAATAACTTTAAGTTCTCATCATTAATTCACCTTCTCAAAGAGCATTTTGTAAGTTTATTTGAACCTGCTGTTTGTTTAAAGATTTTTGACAACACAAGAAATTATAATTAAGGCACATCATTATCTTCTTTAACATTGTAACACAGCGTGGGAAATATGTGGGTCAAAATGAAGTCATATTAACGTTGCTATGGTTTCCCAGTCTTTACTTTAAGTCCCAAAGCAACACAAGTGTTTTCTCAGTAAGGGTACATTATAAGGCCTGGTAATTGGGACAGACTATTCGCCCAGCAAAAGTAAACATGGACAAACTGTCTCATTAGTATCATGAGCCAGCTAGCAGGACCAGAGTGGCTCCCAAGGGCACACTAAAAACATGCAACACTTAAAAAACATGAAAATCTACCCCGTTAAAATAAAAGAAAGGCTAGTGTTCCCACATTTTTCAACAACACGTTTTTCTGTCTCATTAATCTGCATTAGAAAATGAAATGGGACTTAAAGTGAACAGGATTTCATGTTTTACTAATTATTATTATTACTTGTTTTGGTGGGATAGTACCTGTGGTAAATATTCATGTTTTTACATCAGTGGCAAGTGGCAAGTGGCTGTTTGTCAAAATAAAGTTGAAAATAAAAGTATAAAAAAATACAAGAAGTAGCATGGAGTTCTAAAATGGAATATCTCTAACTATGTCACCAACACACCATCCAAAATGCATGAACTATTTACGTGCAAGGAAGGGATTTTTCTGACAGATTAAACATTCATTTAACTAAATAAAGGTGTTTATTTTTATTAGTCTAATTATAACTATTGTGCAATTATATACGCGATTTGGAATTAGCAATATCCTATTTGCCGCCCATGTCCAATCAGGAAGTAAAACTATAAACACTAAAATAAAACTAAAAAGTCAAATTCTAAATATGATTATGTTAACCAGTTACAGTGAAATGAGTTGTCATATGCATTTTAATATATATTAGAAAAGGTAATGTGAGGTAAGTAATGTTATCAGATACATTTCTTCATGTGTTCATGTGAGATATGATGAAGTGTTGTAATAGGTCTATTATGGAGAGTGAAGCTAAAGTAATCTAAACCCAAAGCCTACTGGGTCATCTATATTCCATTGGTTTAGTGCAAATAAAAGCTGCATGTTTTCTCATTGTTGACATCGCACTCTTAAGATGCAGTGGAAAAGTGTCTTACATTAGATTCAGCCCGTGTGACTCCAGGTCTGCAGAGCTTGCAAAGTAGGTAAAACCAGCTCCTGAGGAAACAAATGGAATTATTTATAGCTGTGAAATATTTATTTGGGATCTTCGTGTGTCCTTATATTGGTACAATATGACATGTAGGTTGTTCAGCTGGAGGCAGCATGTGGATCTATAAAGCATTGGCATATTCTGCTGATGTGGGAGACAAATGTGTACAGTAATATGTGGTCAGAGATACTGAAGAAGTGCTGTTTTATTAATTTCATAACACAGCTCAAAAAAGTTTGACAGACAGATAATGGCATTTAAATAAAACATGACTTCAGCAGTATTACTTAAAATATGCTGCATGCATATTGAAAACACGCACCACAGTGATCATTTTTTTTGGGTGGGAGACACTGCACCTCAGTACTGTGTAGAAATGACACAAATATATCTTGGACACTCCAGTTTCTCCCAACAGCCCAACACAAAGCATAGGTACAATCCTCTAAGTTAATCCTGACCAAGCCTAACAGCAAGATCATGGCGATGGGTCCCCGCCACAGCACTACGGTGCCCGCTGCTTCTGATAAGGTGCCCCAGTGCCATTGAAGGGTGGGTCAAATGCAGCAGACAAATATCCTCATGGGAACAATAAAGTGTACCTTAACTTTAACCTTGGTGGGTTGAATTCAAACAATTCTCTCGCTCTTTCCTTCTTTTCACTGCCTTCAACCTCCTGAATCGCTTTGAGTGGACAAAGATAATGTATACTGAAATATCAAATGAATGTTACAGCGTCTACTTCCTGTTCGCGTTTCCAGCGTGAGGCAAGGTCGTAGGGCTCGTAGCAGATGTTGTATCATTCTGTTAAGACTCTGCTACGGCTGGACTTTTGCTAAGTTTGAGGAAAGTTGCAAGTTTGAGCTGCAAGGCTTACAAGGGCAGGTGGAAAGAAGTTACCAAGAAAATGAACAGTGGATCTTGGGGATTTGGAGGTTGTGTGTGTTACAAGCCGGGAGACGATTTGGTTGAAACCGCCATTAATTAAATGAAATTGACTTGAATGGCAGCCAACATATCTTGTGACTGTATCCCAAAAACTAAATGTACTTACACATTTGGTAGCCATTAATCACAATACTCTGAACAGGCATAGTATTATGATTCCCACCCTGCATTTGGGACTGAAGACTTTACACAGATATTGAGAACTTCTGTACAAATATGATAAAAAGTGGGTATAACTGTTTGTACAGTCACTGTTGGCTAGTTTTGATAGACATTAGATTACATTTGATTTATAGATAGATCGCTTGTATAAATGGAAGACATGTTATAGTGAGGCCCGTGGCATTCTGACACCTTTCTAGCACTAACTTCTTTAGATTAAACCAACTGTGTCTGCACCAAACCGGCCACTGAGACGAGTTTTGATGACTGCAGACAGAACACCTGACAAAAGCTGCTGTTTAGAGACAACAAACCCATTCACTCGAATCATATGAGCAGTGATGGAAGAAGTACTACATTTTGTTACTTAAGTAAAAGTACAGATACTAAGCAAAAAAATAAAACTCAATTAAAAATAAGCATATTACATCAAAAAATATCATATTAAAAATATTATATATAATAAACTTTGTACTTAAATACAGTACTTTTACTTTGTTACGTTCCACCCATACACTATGGTTCCACCACTGAATATGACCCTCATCCATTGCATTTTTTCCTGCTATGACATTAGTGAAACAAAAAACAAGAAAACAAACAGACCAAAGGTATCATGTGGTCATAATGTTCTGTAGAGCTGCAGCAATTCAGATAATCGTGACTAGTCGATTCGCAATCACGTTTTAATCATTGTAGATCATTGTTATCTGACAAATACATACACTAAAACACACGACAACAAAAGGCGTTTTATAACAAAGACAGCTGCATTATTAAAGCCACAGTATGTCACTTTTTAGCCAAAAAAATACACTAAAAATGTTACCAACCAATTTTGGTTGTGTTTGAAAAAACATTGCAGGCTTGCATCTCCACAAACCTGACTTATTTGGCTTGGAGAAGGGCCTTCTCCTACTTGTTCCCATGGAAATGCTGTTCTTTTGGCTGAAATGTTGTTCTTTTGGCTATAACATTCTACAGTATGTCATAAAATGTATCTTCAAAGAGAATGTTCCGAAATATGTTTTTAATTTTATTCATAAATATGATCAGTGTCAAAGCCTTCGATCATCGTATTTCAGCCTTTATTATGTTCAATGTAATACATTTGACTAGTCGACTAATCAGGACAAATAATTTCTAAGTAAAATAATAGTTAGCTGCAGCCCTAGTGTTATACCTGATCTACATATGAACCTTTTCAATGATCCCATAGTCAATGTAAAAATGTCCTTAGTCCCTTAGATTCAATTCCAAACTCCAGTTTACACAGCCTGCGAGCGTTATAATGAAGGCCAGAGCAGGACAAAGAGGGCTAAGCAGCGTCTAAATGAGAGAATAGTACAAATACATGGTAGAAAATGCATCCAGTGAAATAGGTTTGTTCACTTGGTAACAATGTTAATGATGTGCAGTGTGTGAGGAGAGGAAATGGAAATGAGGGTTGACCTTGTTGTTGAAATGGTGCTGTACTGCATGAATACTGACTAAATCACGTTGTTTCGGCCAGTCTAGGGGACAGTTATCTTCAGTTTCTCGAGAGCAGCACAAAACAAGACAAATTGGATGAACTGCAGAGATGTGTATTTACATATTTGAAGTTTATGCCATAACTCTTTCCAATAAAGTAGTGTTTTCTGACAGTGACGACTATATTAGACAAACAAGACTTGTTCTGTCCTTATAAGTTCCTCCAGGTTCATAAATCACCTGACTCCCATGGTATAGACTAAATGTTTAGAGCCCAAAAGCAATTTCTGATCGTAAGGTTCAAAAAGCCAAAATGTGTTTTTTTTTTTGGAAATGGGGTTTTTGGCTTGTGGTTCCTGTTTATCCACTTTACTTATTCATTTTCAGTCATTCATTGTTCTTATTAAAGGTCCTATTTTATGCAAAATTGAGCTCTCAGCCATAGTATAATGCTATAACCTCATCAAAAACATACCTGGAGTATTTTGTTTCATTCACACATGTTTGAGTAATCCTGGTTTATTGGTTATTATCTGTCTACATCTCCAAAGCTCAAAATGCTCCCTTCCACCTTGTGATGTCATGAAATGGTAGTTTTCAAGTTAACAGCTACCTTTTATCTTTTGTTTAGAAGAAACTGACAATTCCAGGTCTGAAATTATCTAGATTATTCTAATGAAGGTGTATAGAGTTTAAAAACACAATGGAGCACTTCCTGTATTACCACAGGACATCACAAGGTGAAACAGTGTGTGACAGAAATTTAAGTGTACTCATTGTGTAAATGAAGAGACCCAGACCAGACATTAACATGTGCGAAGGCTCAGTCCCATCCTCCAGGAAAGCCTTTGTCGTCTTATCTGTCCTCAGGTGTAAAAGTTAATTATCTCATGGGTGTGAAACTGCTTTGAAATGTATGTAGCTTTGTGATTCTGGTATAAATACTCAGAGCTCAGATGCTCAGGGGGAGACTAAGGACCAGGGGGAGAGATGCTCCAGGAGAGAGAGTCAGAGAGACTTGGGACGCCGAAAGGCTAACAGTCTGTGGCCAGGGCAGGTCTGGGCCCTGTCCTGTCCGTATCTGCTGTAACAAAGAATAAACCTTTTTTGTATTTGAAAACTCACCGGGCTTCACAAATGGATTACTTTTCATCTATATTTGTAATTTTTCCACAACAAGTGTTTTCTGTTTGAGAGAAGAACTCGGCCTAAATATGCAAGATGTGTGTGTTAAACATGTGTGAATGAAACAAAACACAACTCCGGGTATGTTTTTGATGAGAAACAACATTATAACATAGACCAGATGATAGAGTAATATGGGCCCTTTTAATGCTGCTTTAACAGTGGCTGTAGCTCAGTTGGTAGAACATTCTATTAAGGTTGGTCCCAGTTCTCAATAGCACAAACTTCTGTTGTGTCCTTGGAAAGAAATTTGGTACCAAAATGGAGGTAAAAAAGTGTCCACATTTAACCATTTATCACAACAGGTGACTCAGATTGTAAGAATATTTCCATGAATTAATTGTTTGGTGTCATATATCTACATCTCTATGGTCTTCTTGAGTGTGATTGCAGAATTATTGAATCATAGTGAATGTTTACAATTCTAGGCTTATATTTTTTATGTAATTGCTCCTCACATTCATAATACAAAAAGGAGGCTGTTGCTCTTAGTTTTGAACATAAATGTTTTTTAACAAGCAGCTAGATAAGACCTGAGATAGATCCACATGCACCCTAAGGCGTATATGCAGATCAGTGTGAAGTGTAGTGACAGGATACAAATCAAATATAACAAGCTGCAGCAGCTCAATACAAACACATGTCAAACCCTGTCTCCTGTATTCTCCTGCTACTGCGCTCACTTACTACTTACTGCCTTACTTTGAGAACACCTAACGCTGTGTATTTCTGTTCAGTCTTGTTAGATCCCCAATGGTTAACACTTGATAGGCTTCAGTATTCAGTCATTTAAAATGCCAAAACAAGCACTTATAATAGTATTTTTAAATGTTCTTTGTCCTTACTAACATGCGACGGGGACCATGCACTCTCAACCACAGGGCCTACCGATACCCTAAAACAACCCTGTCTTTTACAGGGTCCATTAGCACTGAGCAGTTTCCTTCATTTTTTCTACTTATGGACAAAAGCCAGTGGTAAAAATAACCAAAGTAACATCATGTGATAGAAAAAGTGCATTCTGCTTTAGACCAGGCTGTGCTGATATATCTCAGTATATTCTTCACAAAAGAGCAGGAGCAAAAGCACTCAGCCCACAGACCACATCCTTCCTCCTTCTTCAAATGAGCCATTGTGAGTCCAGGCCTTAGAATAAAACGCGTGTCCATTGTTGGGTGTAAAATGCAGCGTCTCTGGTGCACACATGTATTTAGACAGAGGCTAACATGAACAATTATAACCTGAGCAGAGCTGCTATTTGTTATTAGAATGTATTTATGCCCTGTTACCGGCTCTGACATACATTAATGAATGAATAAAATACACTTTCAGAATTCAAGTTTGAACACATTTATTGTTTGTGAAACTTTTTCTTTCACATCTGTGTCACACTGACCCACTGTGTTTTTCTTTTCTCTCTTAAAAATTCTTTTGCTTTTATGCTCAAAAAGGACTTTCTATTTTAATTGGACTTTCTTCCATTCATTTCTACCTGAGATGCTTTGGCACAGCTAGATTTGTTTTTAAAAATTCAAAAAGACATGCACTTTACCACCCACTTGAACTCAGAGTGCCACCAGAACGTTTCAAGGTTGGAGCAAAATTAAATGCTGCAGTTATTCTCCTTGTTCTCAGGTTTGGCTTCAAGTATAAATCTCATATGTAATACTGCCTACACATCTGACCTTAAGCCACATTGTTTCAGTATAGAGCCTGTATTCTATATCATTACATACATTATCTGATAAATGTATGATTTTTTACATTAAGGTCTGTCAGTGTACCACCTACAGTTGCATGGGATGACTTAGAAATAGTTATATGCGCATCTTTGAAGGAATATTTCAATTAATTTTTATAGGAGGAAAGAAAAATTGGCCAGCTGCCATGATAAAGATGTAGTTATTTGTGAAGATTTGCAGCAGATAGAGTATGTTGGTGGCACAAGTAAAACATTATATGAATTTCAATTTGAAATGAGAAAAAAAAAACATAAAAAAAACATTTTCAGCAATTACTTCTCCTGTAGCCTATTTGACCCTAATCAAATGCAGTACTTTTTACAGTTTTTCTTTAGCTTGTCATGCATTGTCCAGTTTCCAGACGGCTAGTTCCAGTAACAATAGGGATAATTAAAATTTCAAAAGGTCATGGCCAAGTTTGTTTTTTTTTACATTGCACATTTATAAACAGGTACACTGACCCAAAGTACTGCACATGCTCAATAGCCCTGGATACACACATGAAAAAAACAGAAGTGGCTGCTCTTACATTCAATTACATGTGATCCAAGCTTGTATAGGACTGCTACAATTCAAACCAGTTTTGACTTGTATGTTATAGATCTGCCTCATTCTCACACCTCTTTGTCATGACGCACACGGTGGCCGCCGCCGCCTTGACTTGTGACTCTAGACCAGATGACACGTATTGATCAGTGAGCGGTCAATGCTCGGTGAAGTGCTGATCCTCCTTCGCTTGACCTCCACCCCCGCACCCCCACCCCACCTCCACTACACGTGCGCGCTGTCACCAGCTGCACCAGCACAGGTCAACAGGGCTCTGATGCACAGGGAGGCGGCTAAATGCAAAATACAAGTCTGTTCATCATGTAGTATTGGCTTAAAACCACGATTACTACTACAGTAGCCACTACCACTTACACATATTCAAAACCAATATAATCAAATAAATCATAATGTTCATGATGAGGGCACTGTTTTTGTTACATTTATCACCAAAACTCTATAGATGTCTCTCAAGTTGAACAATGGCAGAACGCTGGTGACACTGAGTTCAAATATTGCATCGACTTCATTAAGCTTCTTTGAATTTTAAATTGGAACACATAAAGATGACCCATTATGCATTATATTATTGACTGCTTAGAGCTTTTAACCATGTCATAATAGTTCGTCCCCGTTCTACCCACTCGAAGTTGTATTTAAAGTGATTCATGTTTGAGTCATTTTTATCATCCTGAATTCAAGACGGAATTTTTCAGATCTACCCTTGTTTTCACTGCCACCAGTACACGCCCACTGCTCTGAACTTACTTACTTTGTTCTCGAATTTTATTTTATTAATTGGTGATACAGTGTTGTGTAGCCATTTTGGCACAAATAAAAAAAAACAGTTCAGCATGCTGTACTTGGTGACATTTACAGCGACGTAAAGGGGCGGGTGGGAATCATCTCCTAATACCTCATTGGGCACTGCAATTTTCCAACCCGGTAGTCAGTGGACTTGTTTCTTTTTAAGTCATTTTAGGTCAAACATGTCCAAAATATGAACATAATGATGTACGGGTGTTATAAATTCTAACTATATAGCAGATAAAAGCAAAATGTGTCTTCTTTAAAGTTTGATGTTGACTGTGTGGCCATTGCCTTAACCCCTGAAGTCAAACAAAAAGCTTTATAGTGATATAGTCTAACTTTATAACTACAGCACAAGTGCAGGTGCTCTTTCATTCTCATTTTACATTCCCTGTACATTTGCATAGGTGAAGCTTTTTTAATGTCACCTTCAAATATAGCCATTGGAACAAGGCTGTGATGAAAGGTCCTGTGTGGTAATTGTCAGCTACAGCCAGATCTCCTGCTGAGTTTACACAAGGTGCCAAAGATTGGACTTCAGAGACAGAGAGAGGAGAAGGGGAAGACATGAGAAAAGAGAGACGCCACCTCCATTATAGACTCTATAGCTGAGGAATAATGTGGACTTAACTTTGTCTTTCTAAAGGAATTCTTCTGGGGAAACAATTCAAATGTTTTCTGCGACCATTACTGTATGGAGTTTTATGAAAATGCTCAATTGTAAACAACAGAAAAATATATATTAAGATGGTGGCTTGTTTGGATCTGTTGCTGTGCAAGTTAGATTTTTAATGAGCTGAATAACAAAGGCTATTGGTTTTAGGACAAAAGTCAAGTGAAAAATATTGTTTACATGTTGCAGTTCTCATCTCTCTTGTCTATTTTGCACCAGTTAATCCTACATAAAAAAAGACATTCAAGCAGTCAGACGATGGGAAAGTGGGATAGCTACAGCCAGACATAACACTGGCTTACTGTCATTTTGCTGAGTCCCTGTGTTAATATACTCACACATTGGAGCCAGTGTATTAAAGTACAAAACTATGAGACATCCATATTTGTGACATATATTGTTTTGTTTCACATGCCCCTCCCCTCTCACTTGTCAGGTGTTGCTGTGTTGAAGTGTCCCGTTGGCTAGTTTCCTGGACAATGATGGACACAGGTGTGAGAGACAGTCTCAGTGCTCTGTCCTGGGGCTCTGCTTGCGGCCTAAAGGCTTATCATCTCTCCACAGAAGTGCTCTTTCATGCTTTTGATCTGGGCTAAATTAGTTTCTCTGGGTTTTCCTTTTTTTCTCTTTTTGGTTAAAAGCAATTTTCCACTCTCGCCCTGTCACCAAAATCCCAGTGAAGATAGCTCTGATCAGAAACTTATGGTGTGTCATTTCTGCTAGTCTAGTCCCATGTGAGTGACAGTCTGGAGTGGACCAGTTTACTTCAAGGCTCTTGGAAAAACTGCAAGGCATGAGACGAAGTTAACACTTCAAGGGAAATTTCAATAGCAAAAGTTATAGGCAATTTTAAATAAATATACAAAGTTTTGTTTATTTCTTTCAAAAGATTTTGACAGCTGATCAATAATGAAAGTAACCTGTTTTCAGTCCCAACAGGCTCACAGACTTAATCTGGCAGAGCTCCCTCAAATTGGAAAAGGCCATTGTTCAGTGATGTGCATGAAATTTGCAACATATATAAATAAACATATACTCCAAAATGTCACACAAACATCATTTTTAATTTGTACAAATGTGAAAATAATTTAAGTTCGTACAATCAACTGAGTTTGCTCTCAGAACATCACAAAGCTGTGATACTGGTCCTATACTGGTCTCCTATGCTCCGTCACAGAGCACATCATCACTACATTGTGCTTGTGCCTCAAGGTTGGGCACGTTACATAAAACTGAGGATTGTATGGACTGATTTTAACAGCAAAGTGTTTTCTGACATGTTTGCATGTATGTATGATAAGTTTGAGAAAAAAGTGCCAAAGCAAAACCAAAGTGAAAACACACCACAGTTTGTTGTAATATTACACAGACACAATGGCACATACAGCTCAGAGAGGAAAACACATGACGTTAATAGGCCTGATAGAAAAGGTCAAGTGTTCACAGGAAATGGCCTTGTCTGACTTATTGCAGCATAATGAGATCCAATTGGTTATGCATCAAATAAACACCATCACTACTGACACGTTTTGCTGGTGCTTATCCTCCCAGACTTCACATTACAAAATGGAGAATCACTTTCTATCAAATACTTCTGGTGATTGTGTTGACAATAAAGGGAAATGGTAGCTATAGCAACCCTCTTTCTCTCGTATTATTAAATCACAGTTTGATTTCTGTGTATAGTTATGCCTCAGAATTGGTGTGAATCATGCTGGAACAATTATGTTGCAAAGAGGTTTAAAAAGTTCTAAAGAAAATTATTTTGAAAAGGTTTATTTTGCGTTAAGCTGACTTTGTTTGGACTTTTAACTGAAATCATAATTTAGCCTAATCAAATGACCAGTATATTTTCATATAAACAAGTTCATGTTTGAACGCACTAAAATTCTAGTGCCCTCTGCTGGTGATTTGTATAGACTAATTCAATGCACAAGGATTTGATGTATTCTGGCACTACTGGATGTGAAGTTACTGTATTCCTCCCATATTTACGACTGTTAGTTGGTCAACACAGACTAACAATTTGGTCAGGTAATCCTAGAAATTCTACCCATAACCTCGTATTCTAAAAATTAATATAAACAAACTAAACTAATTTCTAAAACCTTATTTTGTGGGTCTGTCTTGAAATTACAACATCTGAAAGCAACATTTACTGCTCATTAGTTTTGTTGTGTTTTGTGGGGTATTTCTTCCCACCAGAATGTTTTTTACATTTGGTATATTTGTATTTTGAAGTTGCCTTAAACTCTGTAGGCTGAATCAGCTCTGACCTTTTGACTTCTCCATTCCCAGAAAGTTTTCTTCAGACAAAGCCATCACTAATACTGCACAAGTATCAAATGTGCTTAATCTTTTACTATAGAAAGATGTCAGGTTTTATCGATTTAACTTTGAAGAACTTTTCTACCCTAAAACTATTTAACTGACATAGCTGATCATGGTATTTAAAGCTTTGCAAAAGTACTTTTAATACACAATTAGGTACAATGTATGTTTCTTCCATCATTCCCATTACTTATCTGTGTTACATTTTTTTTTGTGTCCGAGAGGGTAGATAGATCAATCCAATCTATATTGCCATTCTTGTGTTCTTGGGCAAGACACTTGTATGTTTATGTGCGTGTTTTAATGATGATTCAAGAGGCTTATAGTGATAATGTTTTGAATGTCCATCCAATATAGGACACATTACTATTATTGTCATTAGATACATTTTGTCCCTCTGAGATCAGTACCAAGGCAGGATAAATAAAAGAGATAGATGGTGTAGATTTGATTGCTGGAAGGACCATCTTGTAAATTGGCCTCGCTGCTGTCGTGGTGATGTTTGATCTTATTGCAGAATATCCATGAAGCCTTGTCAGCTCTGTTTACATGCCGTTTGACTTTGTCCAGCTTGGGGCTCGCTGCGGGCGACGCCATGCTCTTGGCTTCCTGGCTCTGGCTCTTCACACCTGGGTACAGCTCAAAGCACTGCCCTGCCAGTGATTAGACATATTAGTCTGGTGATTCTATCGGATTGGGTCCCACTTAAAAAACGCACACATCTGTCACTGTTGTATTATTGAATCTAGCAAATGAAGATTCTCCATAGGTATGTTGAAATTTGAATTACAATTTGATTATAAAGATTTGATTTCATTAGTTTTATCATCATTTCCTTTCAATCCATGGTTGGGACTAGCAAATAAATGGTAAATGGTTACATTTATTCAGGTCTTTTCTACCTTCAAGGGACTCAGAATGCTTTACATTCACCCATTCAAACCATAGACTGTATAAAGAAGTGAACTAAGGGAGTGTGACGTCACCCATAGCGTTCGGCTCCAGTCAAATGAAGCTTATCAAGGCTAGAAGTTACAGGGGTGAATTTGGAGCCAAGTTCTATATGTGGAATTCCTACCGTGAGTATTATAGCAACCAAAGAGCCAATCCAGAGCGAGGCGAAGGTAACACCTCTTCCCGCTCGCACCGCTGGTTTTGCACGGAGCGGGCGCTTAACAATCCTGTCAATCAAACCTGTTGCTACCGCTAGTGGGAATGACCTCAGAGAAAGAAGGCACCAGATTTGTCTGTTATTAATGTTCATATCTTGATTTACAGACACAATAGCAAAATAAAAATACCAGGATCATGTAGAGTAGGTTACAAACATTTTAAGACCAAACTGATGAGGCTCACTGCAGCAGTTACAGAGAGAGAGGTGACCATTTTTCAATGTAACATGAATTGGAGCCAGAGTCGATGGAGCCGGAAGCGCAGCCCGTGCTCACTTCCTATTTGGTACGTGATGGCTAGCAGGTTAGCTGTGTCCATTTATATATACAGTCTATGATTCAAACACACATTCATACACCAGTGTACACTGAAACTGGGGCAAGGGAGTTAGCCACAGGTTAGGTGTGTCAGATCCACTGACCCACCCAACCTGTGAGTCAGCGGATTTGAGTACTCTACCAATGACGCTGAGAGCAGGGCTCGAACTATCAACCTTCAGATCAGAGGACAAGCATTCTACCAGCTGAGCTACTCTTGCCCCACCCCATATACAAAGGTTATTGTTTTTTGGAAATATAAAATACGTTTAATCAAGCGCCAAATATCAGCCTGCCATTATAGTATAATACAAAACTTGAACCATTCACCAAAAATCTGTTTCATTTGTATAAGCGTCTGAATTCAGTGACAAATGAAAACAAAATGGATGAATAGTTTGTGAAGTTTAATGGTAAACTGCAGTACTTGTATTTTCCACACGTCATACATTGTTAATATTTACATTGAACTTGAAAAAACAGTTCCAGCATCGACATAAACAAAAATTCTACGCTTTATAGAACCGTTTCAGATTTTATCCTTCCACGAGTTCACGAAAAAGTCAAAACAAAATGTGCTCCAGGCTTATATAGGTACATGTTAAAAAATGCAATACAAAAAACAAAGGTCAAAGGTGAACATGGCAGTAACAATCAGGATTCTCAGTAAATCAAGGTGATATAAGGAACATAATGTGCAGATGCCGATGCAGCACATACACAATAATAACAAAAATATTAGAAAGGTTGTCTTTAAGTGTCACAAAAATACAAGTATTTTGTGTATTTTTTCATATAGGTACAACAATAACAAAGTCCTTCAATAACCAGAGCGTACCAGTCAAACAAACTAAAAGCTAGCACACAAGTAGAGCCATTGCATGACGACAAAGTGATCACAGGAAAGTCTCACAGTTTTACTCCACAGTTAACCTTCAACACCTCAGATACTGGTATTATTATTTTTTTTTTACATTTATTCAGCACAAACACAAAAGAAATGTTTTATTTTTTTCCCCAAACATACATCTGACATGGCAGAAAATGTGAACTTTCGATTTGGATGCAGATTTGCTGTGTCTAGAGGGCTTTTTGTGTGTGGGAGGCGCTGTCCCAATGTTAGCTTGTTGAACATATTAGCTTATGCATGGTCTCCAAAGAACAGTCACAGTGTATTTACTCTGGAAGTAAGCTGAGTGCCATATACATACTAAGCATTCCCTACAAAAATACAGTAGCACGCTATTCTCTTCAGTGTAGGCTGAAAAACTCTATAGACTATATAATAAGTACAAAGCGTATTGAAAAAATAGTAATATGTTTAACAGGTGGGTGTCCTCAAAAGCGTTTTATTTTAAAGGCACACTATGTAGGATTTGGTGTAAACAAACCTTGCTGTAGCTCAGTAAAAAGGCAAACCAATTGAGAATTGCCTTAATTTTTATTCTTGGTAAATTGGATGAATATTATTTCAGTGTAATTTGCAAGTTGTGTGAATGGGATACACATATCAACATTCCTAAGCATGTAAACACAAATGAATACAAATAAAATATATTAAAATATATATTTTTACATACAGTATTTTGCTGTAAGAGATGATCATTTTGTTAAATCTGGACATTCTCCTATGGAAGATCATAGTAGTCATAAACAGTACAAAGTCAATCCTTCATACTATGCCTTTAAGTGTCAACTAAAACCAACTCTTTGTGGCTATTTCGAAGGACAGCCCGTGTGATTGTCTTCACTTTCACCTGCAATTTCTAACGGCTTCACAAAGATAACAGATCTACAGTGCAAGAAAAACCTTCAACCAGCCTCCATGTTTACAGATATGGAAATACAGCAAACGCCATGAGTGTTCAGACAATTGCAGTTGAATGATGAATGAGTAGTATACTCTTTGGCAACTAGAAAGGTTACGCACTGCACCTTTAACCTCAGTCTTTCACTGCTCTGATCATTTTGGATTTAAATATAGGAAATGTTATAACTCATAACTCATAGGATGATTATTAAAAGAAGTATCTGTTGTAATAATAATAATAATAATAAACAAGAGAATAATAGATTTGATAATATTGTATCTTCAGCCCTTTGTTTTTGTGGCTATTGAGAACAACATTCGCTTCTAATGATGGTCATATCCACTAACTCCATATCAGCAAAGCCACCATGAAACATAATGACAAACTGACTGGAGATACTGCCAATTCACATGTATATGTTACAGGCCTGTCATTAAAGGGGTTGTCCATGTCATTTTAGATTGATAGTTAGTTTACACATCAAAGCTGTTTATTTTTTTCAACTATACATCTTATTACACATACAGTACTTTCGAAGAAGCAAGCATATGATTGACATACAAACTCATAGCAAACAAATGACCACTATATGCTACAGAATCTCACCATTACGGAGGGGGATTTTAAATAAATCAAATGAATCTCAAGTGATTTCGATTTAGTGGCATCATCTGTACATGGTTTCTCCACAGTTGGCAAGATAAAAAGGTGAGGATGCAGGTAGAGACTTACTGAGTACTGATCCCTATAGGCCGGGTGAGGTCGGTGCGGCTGACTAAGCTAACATCACAAGTGTTAAGTGCGTGGAAGAAGTAGTGTACAAGACAAGTTTACAAACAAAGGCGCAGCGTTGGTCGGCCATCTTGGATCACACGGATTGCTCCTTAGGGTACTTGTAGGGGGGAGCTTGCGGTGCGGGGTAACTGGTGTTGGAGTACATTGGTTCTTCAGATGGCTGTTGGGTGTAAGGGTGCTGAGGCAGGTAGGTGACAGGAGGGTAAGGCTGAGCGGGCGGGGGTTCGGGGTAGGGCTCCCCCATGTTGCACACAGGCTGGTAGTTGATGTATTCACCCGGGTTCAACAGCTCCTCTGGACATCTCCCGGGGTCCTGCAACACACCAAAAGAGGAAATACTCAAAAATCCACTCCAGGATCACAACAAGTCTTCATTTGTTTGAGGACTGGCTCAAATCCAAGAGCAGCGTATTAAGAGTGCAGAGCTAGAAGTCTATCTGAACTGCTGAGAGGTTAATAAGTGGTTTACTGAATAAATAAATCAACAGTATTTGGCAAAGTCACACTCAGCCTGGTTTTTCTGGAATGATAAACACAACAATCACACACGCTTCTCAGTGCTGGAGCAGAGGCTCAGCCAAAGGGCTGCTTTAAGTCATTTGCACATATATGTTTTTTTGCCACTGCATCCATATAAAAATCATGAAATATATAACTGTCTGTCTGTAGTGTGAATGTGAGAACAGCGACACAACACATTCTATATATGCGTTACATTCAGACCAAATACAACTTGTGAAAACTGTCCTGAAAAATGCAGAGTGATGCTATGTTTTCAGAACAAAGGAGGACAATCACTACTCTTTTTAGCATAAGATGCTTCTGTTTATGTTAATGTTCATTTGAGCTTTAGAGCCCCCTACTGGTCACAGAAGTTGTCTCAGATTAATAATGAAAGGGGCTTTTTATGATTTAGAATAAGATAGATAAGATTTGCATTTATCTTTTGGTCACATTTTCTGTGATTTTGCTCATAATATAAATGATAAAATGATGACAGTGACAGAACAATGATACACAGAGGGTTTTTAAGGAGACGAAATGGAACTTACAAATAGTTGTCAAGCATCTCTACATCTACAAGGACGATGATCCCCGATCTAAACATGTTTTTGTAGTTGGTAACAAAAACAAACACACACAAAAAATACATAATAAATGTACTTAAATACATAAATGAAAAAAAAAAAAAAC
>KN483783.1:35625-63764 GCA_000787095.1 Periophthalmodon schlosseri | reverse complement strand
ACTCCATAGGATGGCTTCACTTCAATAAGGCCTTGAGGGTAAGGCTTAATAATTACTTAATTAATACCCTAACCCTTACTTCAAACACTAACCCTTTCATTACGCAGTTGCTAAGCCTGAATCATTCTTTTAAAACTGTTCATTTTAAATTAGGTTTTGTAGGTAAACGGTCACATTTTTATAGCACTTTACCACCTTCAAGGCACTTCAAGCGCTTTACATCAAGGAACCAGTCACCCATTCACACACACATTCATACACCAGTGTACACAGACGCTGAGGGCGAGATGGGTTAAGTGTCTTGCCCAAGGACACAACAACAGCATTAATACCACCACCATTATTATTATTATTATTACTATTTTAATTCTTTAAGGCTGTAGTTAAGTGTAGTTATTGTAAAGTGTTACCAAAGCAAAAAATATAATCTTAAAAGGTCCCAACATTTAGATACATGCTTATTATTGGTCATTATATAACTGTTGGTTGAAAATACAAAACCATCTGGGCAGCTTGGTCTAATACATTCAATTTCAACATTTATTGTCACTGTCGTAAGAAAACAAAAAGTCAAAGTTAGACCATCAAACGCTGCGCATTCAGTAATAAAGGCCCAATACTTTTAAGCCTTATATTAAACACGTTTTCTCTGAGCTCCTCTCTATCTATATACATTAACGTGCGTGTACTGCCCCGCGCCAACTTCGGCCGGCGGTTTGACTGACAGGTTAAAATGGAAGCGCTTCAGCATTAATACTATCAGTTCCACCAAAGTCACAGCGTCCTCCGCTTTCACCGTCTAGTCTAACTGATTATGAAGTCATTACCGAGTCTGCACCTGACAAATGACACTCCTTGTGGTAATTGGACACTTTGTTGTCAATGCGTTTTATACGGGGGAACTTAGTAGCGCCACCGGCTGCCGTTTGAGGACGGAAACCTGAAGAAGAGGGAGTTAAGGTTTGTTGTCGGTGCGTTGGAACAGAGCAGAGGGATTTTCATGTCGGTGTAAACAGAAGTCTTGTCATACCTGGTCCTGGATTAGGGCGTACAAAAGGAGAGTGTCACCTACTTGCAGAGAAGAAACGAAGTAGAGACTTAAAGAAGACACACTGCGCCTGTGTCTGCTATATAGTTGTAATCTATGACACTCGTGGATCATTATGTTACAATTTGCGCATAAAACGACTATATAAAGAAGCATTTTATGGAGCTAAATTACTCCCTGATTGTGGGAAAGATGGACTGGCGTGGGCAGAGTTGTGTTTTTGTTTTTGTTTTTACATGAGTGATGCAGAAAAGAGTCTGTCTGTGTGAATGGTCATGTATGTCGCATGAACGTGGACCTCCTACGGACGGCTGCACGTCACACTAGCGAGCCGCCGATTTTTTTTTTTTTTTTTCTTTTGTAAAAAAATGACTACGCGACCCTGCCAAATCCCACGCGTATCACCGTTTAAGAAAATAAAATTGGAGACCGAAGTAAATACAGAGCAGTGGGCGTATGCCGGTGGCGGTGAAAATAAATACATGGCGTCTTGAAAATAAGTGATTAAAGGTTGCTCAAAAATGCACGAATCACTCCAAATATAACTTTGAGAGGGCAAATGAGAAGGGAAATAACTCTAAAAGTGAAAAGCTCTGACAAGTCGTTGCATAAGAGTTCTGCTTTAAGACAAACATTTGGAGCCAAATGTTGAGTTGGATTTTACTCAAAAAACACACAAAAAATGGGGTTAAATTAAAATTAAAATGCAACAAATGCAAATTTAACGTTGAAGGTTGGGAACTAACGCACCACCATTTATAATCCAAAGGTTGGAAGCTCGACCCAATTCCTATCAGTGCTGTTGTTGTGTCCCTGGGCAAGTCATTTCACCCATGTTACATATGTATGAATACAATGTGTGTGAGCAGGAATTATCACAATGTGGGGACTAAAACCTGTTTACACACTAAAAAACAACTCTTTTATAGGGAAGGCGACAGTCGCTCAGTTGGTAGAGTGTCTGCGTACACTGGTGTATGAATGTGTGTGTGAATGGGTGAGTGGTTCACAGATGTAAAGCACTTTGAGCCTTGAAGGTGGAAAAGCGCTATATAAAAATGTGCCCACTTACCATTTTATCATTTGATCAACAACATGGTTTAAAGTTGGGATTGGCTTCGCTGGTTTAGGTTAAGGTTAAGCAAGTAGTGACGGGTTAACGTTAGGATCGTCTCCAGGAAATGAATGTAACGTCCTCAAAAGATTAGCAGATTAGCAGCCACATGTCCATCATAGCTTTTTCTATCATGGTTAAACTTCTCTAAACTTTAGAAGAATTCTGTCATAAATTGAAATGTATCTCGTAATTAAATTCACACATGAACACTTTTAAATTAAATCAGCAGAGATCACGTCATGAAACAATTATCGGCTATGTCCAATATAAGCTGTGTCTAACTTATGCCCTGACAAAGACGTTTTACTTGTTTTACTTTTAGGGTGTTTTATAAATACAGTGACAGGCAAATCAGTCTTCCATAGGAGACTTTGATTATCAATCTTACATCAAACTAAAACGTCTCAATCAAGTAAAGACTGAAATTATAAGCAGACAGAATAATTCTGCAGCCCACTCTCTGGCCTCGTTTGCCTTTTGTTAGCATAAAAGCTACAATTACTTTTTCGTACTTTCAGAATCATTTCTCAATCACTTATTAGGTAGGACAGCGCATTGAAATGTAGAGATGTCAGTTTGAAACTTTTATTAGGTCACTGACTTAAACCAACCCAAAATACGCACAATTGGTAAAATCCTGCAGCTGAGGTCCTGACCGAGCCTAGCTCAAGGTCTGGAGATGGGTCCCACTGCTCCGGACAAGAGGCCCCAGCGGCATTGAAGGATGGGTCAAATGCAGAGGACAAATTTCCCAATGGGGACAATAAAGACTAACCTTAAACATGCAAAACGGTCATGGTAAATGGTCAAATTTTTGTATAGCGCTTTTCCACCTTCAAGGCACCTTCAAAGAACTTTACAATCAAGGAACCACTCACCCATTCACACACACATTCATACGCCAGTGTCGCAGACACTTTTACAATCAAGGAACCACTCACCCATTCACACACACATTCATACGCCAGTGTACGCAGACACTGGGGAAGAGGTGGGTTAAGCGTCTTGCACAAGGACACAACAACAGTATTCATCTGTGGAAGCTGGAATCGCGCCGCCAACCTCTGGATCAGCGGATCTGAACGCTCAACCAATGACGTTTATGTGGAGAGCGGGATTCAAAACGCCAACCTTCGGATCACTGGACAAACGCTCTACCAACTCTTTACGGAATTTAACTTTTAGGTGTAGATTGGACAGATGATCCATAGAAAATAAGAAACAAGAAAACAAACTTTGCCAATCTAATCTATGTAAATCGGTTTTGTCTGGCTGGGATTGAAAGTGTAACAGTCGCTCTACATGCACAATATTACGGAATCCATTTTTCCAACCATTCAGTGACATTGCACCCAGTGGGAAAACCCAAACAAAACCGGGTGAAGCTAGCCACCCTCTACATTGGAATGGTGACCCAGTTATCCGAATCATTCCCACTATGAATATCCTCGCCGGTTTCTGGGATACAGCACAACATAAATAATGGGCGGGTCTAGCTACACCCACTTTGGAGATCATTTTCATCGTCGCTGTTTATAGCCCGATGCATGCGTGGAATGCGTCGCTGGGGTTCCGTGCATTCTTAACGTGCTGTCGATTAATATGGAGGGACGGTAGAAGAGATGCTCTGATGTGTATTCATAGGCTTCATTGAGCTATTACTGGATTAGCCTACTAAGGTTAGGTTAAGCCGGAGGGAGGGACGTCAATAGAATTAAACTTAGACTTGACATGGAAACAAAATACAGCCATTCTAAAGAACTTAAAAGGGTGCTCTTTGTGACAGTTCCAAGCCAGGATAAATGCATGGCAACAGTGACATCTTATTTAAGGGCCCATATTACACTATTTTCTGATCTGTGTTATAACGTTTCCTCGTCACAAACAGACCTGGAGTTGTGGGTTTGTTTCATTCACACACGTTTAACACACAAACCCTGCATATTTAGGCTAGTTCTTCTTAACACACAAACCCTGCATATTTAGGCTGAGTTCTTCTTTCAAACAGAAAACGCTCTGTTCCACCTTGTGATGTCATAATAAAGGAAGTGCTCCACTGTGTTTTTAAAATCCACACACCTTCACTAGAATCATAGGGATGATTTCAACCCTGGAATTGCCAATCTCTACTAAACAAAAGGTAAAAGGAGCTGTTTACTTGAAAAAACATCATAAGGTGGAACAGAGCATTTTGAGCTTTGGAGATGTAGACGGACTAATAATGCTGGGTTACTCAAACATGTGTGAATGAAATAAATCACAACTCCAGGTATGTTTTTGAGGAGGTAACATGGCTTAAAGGGTCAATTTTATGTAATATAGGACCTTTAAAGAAGACATATTATGCTTTTGTGTCCTATATAGTTATGATCTAAGACACTTGTGGATCATTATGTTATCATTTACACATTTTAAATAGCAATATTCATCTAAAGCAACTTAAGCAACATAAAAGAAGCAAGTCCCTGTTAGAAAAGCAACTTAAGCAACATAAAAGAAGCAAGTCCCTGTTAGAAAACTGCAGTGCCCAATGGTCACAACAAAGAGGTGTGCAGCTGTCGGCTGATGGATAGTTCTGTTTTAAGCAAATATACAGGGAATAATACACGTTATTGTTGGACATTGTGGTGGAAAAAATATTTTGATGGAGGAACTTATTTGTTGAATGGATGTGATTAACTTTAGGACACTGTTGATCAAAGAAATATTACAAATATTTAACATAACGCATGGTTAGAACTTTCCATCCACAATGACAGTGAATTACACATTTTCATGTCAAATAATTTAATACCCAAGTTTTTAAGGCTGGACAACTGAAAATGAAAACACATATATGAAAGGTATCACTTTAAACACACCAGGTCATTATTCAGTGTGGCCTGGGTCGCACTCTTACCTCTCAATAAGGAGGATGTGGGTTCAATTCTCTTAATAGCCAACACTAAACTGTAATCTCCATTTCTCCAAGCAACTTCTAATGAGAATAAGTAGAATGTGAATTCGTTAACTATTTCTATTCAAAGCATCCTGTAGACAGCTGTCCACTAGTGTTGTCACGAAACAAAAATATCAAACTCGTTTTTGAAGGAAATGCCATATTCAATACCACAGTTATAATTTAAAAACACAATAAAATGAACATATTTCCAACCCCAAATAATAGTTTCTGAAATATTATACCATAGTTCTGATGTATAGATCAAAACTATTCTCAAGAAAGTTAATTTGCCCTATTTAGTTTGGGGTTTTGTTTTGTTTTTTTTTCAAATCAGTATCTAGTTTTGATACTTAAATGATTCGTATCTGGATTTACTTTTCTTTGACAACCCAAATGCCCACCTATGCAGTAGATATAACCATAACTACCACCATAATGTCTTTGTTGTCCACTGAGGAGACATTGGTCTAGACAAGAGAAAGTCTCTCTACCACCATCTTCATATTTCCACACTACTGTACACACTGCATCCATCCATTCCCCATTATCTGTGTCAGCTTTGTTTTCTTATGTGCATTTCTCAGTTGCCTCATTATTATTGCCTTTACAGACATCCACAGCAGCAGTGTCCATTAGCAGCCAGGCAGAGGAGGATGCGTTGGCTCTGTCTGCAGCAATGAAAAAGAAGGAAAAAATGAATTCAAAATGTCATTGTGCAACCTGCCAGATTCTGAGCAAGTGAAAAGAACATACAATATTTGGAATTTGAAGTGCTTCATAGAGTAAATCACAGTGGTGGAATGTAACAAAGTACATTTTAGGTGTTTGTACTTTACTTAAATACATTTTAGTGGATAATTTTTACTTTTATTTCACTACATTTGAGAGAAGGTATCTGTACTTCCTACCACACTACATTTTTGAACAGGACTGAAAAGTAAAAGTATTTTTTATTATTGTTTAGACCTGCTGGACTGAAAAGTAAAAGTATTTTTTATTATTGTTTGAGACCTGCTGAAAAGGCTGAGGGTTTCTTTTTAACACGTTTGTAGCTTGAGCAAACAAAAATATATAGATAAAAACAGCTAGAAAAAACTGTTTAATCGTTTCTAGTGAACAAAATTCAACACAAATCTGTATCAAAATCACTACATTAGAAGCTTCATAAGAAATACTCGTACTTTTTACTCTTTAAGTACATGTTTAAACAGGTACTTTAATACTTTTACTTAGATTAGTAGATTTTTTTCACTTTCTTCTTCCACCACTTGTAAATCATGACTTAATCCAGGATTAAACAAAGAGTTCCAGGGTTAAAAGAACTGATACAACAGATGTAAACCATTTCTATAAACACAATTAACCAGGAGAAAACAGTGACTAAATGATTACTTAACTATGGACTAAGCCAGGGTCAAACAGGACTAAACAGGACTAAATCAGTGACTATATTCAGACCAAACTAGGACTTAATAATGACTCCTCCCCTCTACTCAGAACACCTCCCTCTTCATCGATGTCCACACTGTCACCCCCTCCCCCTCCGTACGCGACCTCGGCATCATCACGGACCCCGGACTCTTCCTCAGAGCTCACATCAGCCACATCACCAAAACATCTTCTTCCCACCTCCGCAACTCCGCCCGTCTCCGCCCCTCCCTCTCTCAGCCCACTGCAGAAACCCTCATTCACGCGTTCATCACCTCCAGACTGGACTACGGCTGCAGCCTTCTGTACGGTCTACCCTCCCCCCACCTCCAAAAACTGAAAAACATCCAGAACTCCCGCTGCCGCCCGCCCGCCTCCTCACCCGCACCCGCTCCAGGGACCACCTCGCCCCCGTCCTCAAACAGCTCCACCGGCTCCCCGTACGATACCGCGTCCAATACAAGGTCCTCCTCGTCACCTACAAGCTCCTCCGTAACCCGGCCCTTCTCCGCCTCTCCGACCTCCTCCGTCAGCACCGTCCCACCCGCCCCCGCCCTCTGGAACTCACTCCCACAACGCATCAGGAACTCGGACTCACCGCAGCACTTCGACTCAACTGTTAATAAAATAACAAGTATAAATGTCACAGCTCCTCCGATACGGATGAAACCACATACGGGGTGGTTACCGTGTGACCTACCCAAGTCACCCACGGACTCCTACACTCAAAATGTGTCAGGAGAAAATGGGTTGTTGTTTATCTGTTTATTACACTTTATAATACCTGACTCCCTGCTGCATTTTCTAAAGTTAACCAACAAAAGCAGTATTTCTACAAAAAACCCAAAACCAAACACTAAAAACAACAAAATATCCACGGCAAATCCGACGCTAAACTGCACTAATGTGGGAATAAACTGAGACTAAACCAGGACTAAAAGCAGGACGAAAATCAAGGATGGTTAATTAAAAACACAGTTTAAAAAGTAATAAAGAAAATACAAAAATTACTCAATGACAAATTCCTAAAAATAAAAGTTTTCAGTTGCTTCTTCAAGGTACAAGGCGTCTATGGTCCCGTGGGAGGACGTTCCAGAGGGAGGGAGCACGTACAGAGACCCGCTCCCCTTTAGTAAATGGCAAAATAAATGGTAAGCGTCTCGCCCAAGGACATACGCCGCGACGACGGCATTCATCTGTGGGAGCTGGAATCGCGCCGCCAACCTGTGGGTCAGCGCACAAACCCTCTGAGCTACTGTCGCCCGCTGAGCTACTGTCGTATAGTGACCAGCAGGGCTCCTCCCCCAGAGCGAAGGGTTCTGGACGGGACATATGGGGTGAGAAGGTCAGACGAATATTGTGGCGCCAGTCCGTTAAGAGCTCAAGTTAAGTAAGTAACAAAACGTCATCAATTTGAATTTTTACAGGGAGATACCAGCGCAGGGACTTGTGTAACGCGCTCGAGTCCGTCCGAACCAACGTGAAGTCGAGCTGCTTAATTCTGGACAAACACAGCTGCAAATGAAACTTACACTTCACACTTCGCACTGAACTTCAGAGCACCACCCACCTGCGATACACCTCTACCACCGTTTTAACCGACACTCCTGCACAGCCCTCCAGTGGGACAAAGAGGGAAGATTCTATAAGGCACGGAGGAAGATAAGAGACCGAACAGACCTGGGTAAGTGACAGCTCGACACAACCTCAGACGGAAGGAGCGATAGCAGGGGTGACGGGGGCTCCTTTGGGTGAGCACATGGGAGACACGATGCAAAGTGCACTGATTTATTGGGTCAGGTCTGCAGTATGGGCCTCGGCTACATTCCCGACACGCCTCCAACCCTGACAGAAGATTAGCAACAGACTGGTTCTTTGGGCGATAAAGGAGATAACATTTGTACCAGAGGAGAGACTGCAGAGGGGGGAGGTCCGTGTTTTAGCGTTTAATTGTGTGCAATTTCAGATGGAGGGCACAGGCCAATGTAACTTTTTGGGAGATGTACTGTTTTTGGAAGGGTTAGGGAACGTATGAACCAAAAATCATTATTCGATAGAGATTAGCTTTGCAAATGTGTCATATGAATGTTATGGCTTTAAGTTCTTTGACAACAATCATGTCTTTGTGGTTGAATAATGGTACCACTTTCTGAAGCGGCTGGGAAAAACTCATTTCACTTTTGTTTTCACAGAGGAGACCTTGAAGTCTGCCTGGTTTTGTTTCATGTGGCTCGGCCCTGTAATTACAGAGATGTTAAACTAGGTCAACAAATCTGCAATTTGACTGTTGCACTATTAAAACAATTAATTCTAGCATAGAATTCTGACCTGCCCTGCAGCGCAATTTGAACCTATGTATGTGATGTGAACGCAAACTGTGTGAGTTCACTCCCAGGTGGGCGTGACTGACAGGTGGATTAGCCAATCAGGGACACGCATGGTCGGTCTGTAACGGAAAGAATGAAGGAAAAAAATATCGCATAGGTCTGAAACATTTGTGGATTTCTGAAGAATCAGTGAGCGAAGCGCTAAACTCTGTTAATCTGAGGTGAGATCAATTTGATTTTATTTGAAACCACAGGTGACCAATGAGCTCCTTTGTTTCACATGTGTTACTGAAAAAAACAGATCTGATTGGACGATCACGTTTGACCGGGAGGACGTGGGGACCAGACCGACATCCATCTGTATAAAAATCGCAGAGAGATATTCTGGATTAGCAACGCAAAAGGATAAGATGTTTAATTCAACAAATTCTTGCTGGTGTCAGTTTGAGAAAGAACCGTGATGATTCTAATAAAAGAGCCGTGGCTTCTGCTGTGGTTTTAGAGCCACATTTCCTCGTCACATTTGTTTTCAAATGTTCAAACGATGAACAAAAGAGGACATTTTGAAGTAACTGATTGACAGTCAGAAGGCAGAAGCTCACTATGTAACTTTTCTGATGTAGGGTCCATCACCTACTTGTTTGGATGGATGGAGATGTTATTGCTGTGCCTGGAATGTTCCGCAGTACGGCATTAATGTTATCTATGTCTGAAACAAGCAGATGACGCCAGGCCAAGTTACAATTCAGATCTGCGGAGACACAGCACTGCTCATTGTAATTATATTTTTCCAAGGTATTTTGAAGCTACATTAACCCCAGGAATTAAACAAAGAGACACAAAAAGCATCTTTCCATGTTGTTAGTGAACGTAGAAACTGTCAAATAAACCCACCCTAATGGCATTTTGTGTGGGTTTTTTTGTGTAAAGCCCTTTAAAAAATAAAAACACATTTGTTTTTCTGTCTAGACTTCGCCTTCTATCCCCCGCTTCTATCTTCCGTTTTCCCTCCATTTGTGTTTATTCCTCCCAACAGTGTTTGTGATGAGCGCCACAGCCTTGGTTCCAGGTGTTGTTGAAAAGCAAAAGGGAGGGAGCGTGACGATGGAAGGAGGCGCGGAGGCAGCCAGCGGGGGGAGAGAGAGGGGAGCGAGGGGGGAGTGAGGTCTGCGCCGCGCTCGCTATTCATCCTCAGATTTGTGCTTAAAAACACCTCGACGGTGGCACTTGAGCCTAAGAAACTATTCGCTGGTTCTTGTTCTGGTTGCTTCGTCGGCCAACTCCAAACAGATATCCCACCGATGAAAGGAGAGCGAGGGGGTCATGTTGTTGCCGGCTGAATTTTAAAAGTGTCAAGCTTAGAACTACATCAGTTATTGCTTCCGTTCTGGGGTAATATGTGGGAAAAAATAGCCCCAGTACAGATATATCGTATAAGCAACTCTTGAGGTCAAAATAAGTCCACTGTGTACTGTCTGCGTCCAATTATAAAGCGTTTTATTGTCCGACAATCAGGAAGTGTCAGAGTTAGCATGCTAGTTGTTGTACTACGACAGCAAAACTCCACTGCGGCCTTTGAAAGTTGTGGAAATCGCTTATAAACTCATTGCGGTGAATAAATTGGATGCTCAGAATGCACAAGGTAAGTGAGGAATAACGTTGGACCACTGCAAACCGTTTAAAGTGAACTAATTATGTTTTTCAACTTTTTAAGACAGTAAAAAATCACGTACGGCGCTTTTGTGTGACTGGATCGGGCTTTACCCAACCCAAAAACGTGCACAAGGTAAAATCCTCCATCTACGCCCGTCCTGACCAAGCCAAGCCCACGATCTGGAGACGGGTCCCGAGGTACGGCATTGAGGCGCCAACCGCTCCTGACGGGTAGAAGTTACAAAACGTCCTGCCCTTCTCTTTCGCGCTTACTCTTTTTCTTTGGTAGATAAGAATCCAAGATGGCGGCACAATACTGGAGGGTTCTGGGCGATGATCTTAGCTTTTATTCTCAGCGCGTCACACATGTTGGGGAGACAAATCTCACCGTCGGCAGGAATAAGGCAACCGGGCCACATCGGAGGGGTTAAACACGCCCGCTCCTCTGCGCCGGACGAAAGAAATGGGTTTGGGGCAGATGGGGATTGACAGAGACGAAGAGGTAAAGGGGTCGAGGAGGAGTCAGAGACAGACGGGGAACTGGCAGAGTGAATGAAAAACACCAGAGGATGGATTAGGACACCTCTGGCTGCGGCACGTTCCTGCAAAGTAAAAGTGAGTGTTCCGCGCACCAAAGAGGATTACACTAGAGGGAATTGGGCACGAGTGCAGAGTAGAGAGGGCACTAGACCAAGGGCACAGGAGAGGAAGTCAGTTTTCCCTTTTCGTCTTCCTTGTCTTTTCTTCTACCTCCTTTTTGTCTCCTCTCTCCTCTCATGCCTCCTTGCTTGTTTCCTACCATGTCTCCTTTCTCATCCCCTTTTCTATTTCTTTTTTGTCTCCATTTCTGTTTCCCCTTCCTCCCCTCACTCATCTCTTCCCATGTCTCCTCATCTTTCTCCTCACTCGTCTCCTCATCTTTCTCCTCCCTTGCCCCCTCACTCGTCTTCTCCCATGTCTCCTTCTCTTTCTCCTCCCTTGCCTCCTCACTCGTCTCCTCCCATGTCTCCTCATCTTTCTCCTCACTCGTCTCCTCATCTTTCTCCTCCCTTGCCCCCTCACTCGTCTTCTCCCATGTCTCCTTCTCTTTCTCCTCCCTTGCCTCCTCACTCGTCTCCTCCCATGTCTCCTCATCTTTCTCCTCCTTTGCCTCCTCACTCGTCTCCTCATCCTCCTCCCTTGCCTCCTCATTCGTCTCCTCCCATGTCTCCTTCTCTTCCTCCTCCCTTGCCTCCTCATTCGTCTCCTCCCATGTCTCCTTCTCTTCCTCCTCCCTTGCCTCCTCACTCGTCTCCTCCCATGTCTCCTCATCTTTCTCCTCCTTTGCCTCCTCACTTGTCTCCTTGTCATTCTCCTCCCTGGCCTCCTCGCTCATCTCCTCCTGTTTCCCCTCATGAGTCCTTGCTTGTTTCCTTTCATGTCTCCTTTCTTGTCTCCTCTTCTGTCTCCTCCCATGTCTCTTCACTTGTTCCGTTTCCTGCCTCCTACCGTGCCTCCTTCCTTAACTTAATTAATTAACCACTGGATTTATAGAGCACCATTCAAGACACCCAAAGCAATGCATTATTCATTCACTCCACAGTCGGTGGTAAGATATTGTAGACACAGCTACCCTGGGGCAGACTGACAGAAGCGAGGCCGCCAATATGTGCCGCCGGTCCCTCCGACCACCGCCGACATACGCACACATTACATTCATACTACGCAGTGTGGGTGAAGTGCCTTGCCTAAGGACACAACAACAGTTTTGGCCAAAGCCGCCCCACTGTGGCACCGGGAACTCCCAGCGGTCTCCCATCCAAGTACTAACCAGGCCCCGCCTCGCTTAGCTTCTGAGATCTGAAGAGCTCAGGCTCTGACAGGCCGGTATGACTCCGCCCTCGTCTCCTCTGTCGTCTCCTTCTGTGCTTTCTCTTTTCCTCCTACCTTTCATTTGGTGTGAAACATAAGTTAAATATGTTATAATTACTTGGACACATGAGTCATCGGTTGAACAGTGTCTGCATGTGGTTACTTATTTGTGAGTAGAAATTCAGTTTCCAGTTACTCTCCGCTCCTGTTTGCTCCTGTTTGCTCCTGTTTGCTCCTGTTTGCTCCTGTTTGCTCCTGTTTCCATGTGACACCACGAGGAACGACACGGTGTCAAACATAAGCCAAACATGTGACCACTCCTGACACATAAACAGCTGATAATGACGTGAAAACAGCTGAACAATGTTTTGAGAAAACCTGTGCACGACTACTCATTTGTCAGAAAAAATCTCTGTCTCCATTACCTCCTCACTCATCTCCTCCCATGCCTCCTCATCGTTCTCCTCCCTTGCCTCCTCACTCGTCTCCTCCCGTGTCTCCTCATCGTTCTCCTCCCTTACTTTCTCACTTGTCTCCTCCCGTGTCTCCACATCATTCTCCTCCCTTGCCCCCTCACTCGTCTCCTCCCATGTCTCCTCATCTTTCTCCTCCCTTGCCTCCTCACTCATCTCCTCCCATGTCTCCTCATCTTTCTCCTCCCTTGCCTCCTCACTCTTGCCAGTCTCTTCATGTGGCTGTCGGTCAGACGTTTTCTATTAACTCTCCAGTATCACTTTTATAATAATTACTCTTTAGTCATGAAGAAAGTGTTAATTAATGATGAACAAATATTTTAATTAAAGCTTAACTACCCAACTTTTTTCTCATACAATACAACACACATACCCAAGAAAGTGTATGGTAAGAGCAGAACTTTGTGACCAAAATCAGGTAGATGCTGTCTTCATTTAATTAGAAAACATTTTGAGCCATATGAGTCACTAGATGAGGCGTTGGGATGAAAGCTGATTGGCCGAGCAGGGGTGGTCCAGCCTGCTTCTCTTTTCTGTCTGAAAAAGCTGTTCTGAAACTGAGCCAGTGGTCAAATAATTCCAGCGTGTCAATACTCGTGATGAGCCGAGGGGTTTGTGGGAGCTGTGGACTAGTCGGAGAGATTTAGAGACATTCTTCATTTTCACGGTCAGCTTTAATTAATGCCCTGTCCCCAACTCCCAAACCCTATTTAAGTAGTTACTATAAGCCTTCTTAATAATATATTAAGAAGCCTTTGTTCATGCTTTACTATAGACTAATTAAAGGGCCCATGTTACGCCGTTTTCTGATCTATGTTTTAATGTTGTTTCCTCGTCACAAACAGACCTGGAGTTGTGTTTTGTTTCATTCACACATGTTTAACACACAAACTCTGCATATTTAGGCTGAGTTCTTCTCTCAAACGAAAAACACTCTGTTCCACCTTGTGATGTCATGTCGTAATACAGGAAGTGTTACGTGTTTTTAAACTCCATACACCTTCACTAGAACTTCACTTCACTCATTTGGATAATTTCAGCCCTAGAATTGCCAATCTCTACTGAACTAAAAGGTAAAAAGTAGCGGCTAACTTGAAAACTACCGCTTAATGACATCACAAGGTGGAACAGAGCATTTTGAGCTTTGGAGATGTGGACAGACTAATAATAAGCAGTTACTCAAACATGTGTGAATGAAACAAAACACACTTCCGTTTTGTGTAATATATTACCTTTAAGCTATAGTTATTATAAAGTGGTACCAACTCTCCTCTCCCGCCTCTTCCCTTGTCTCCTCTCCTTGTCTCGTCTCCTTGTCTCCTCTCCTGGGCACTCTCTGTTCAACATTCCTAAACCACCACGGTGAAAGGGGATCTGACAGAGGACAGTGTCTACAGCATTCAGATAGATCACTGTACAATCTGCCCTGGGCTTTCAAAGAGTAAACTGTAGCCATTCTGAGCAGGAGAGACAAACACAATTGAGTGAAGAGCAAAGATTATGGATTTGTCAAGCTGGTCGAGACACTTGTAAGAAGACGGGGCGAGAGGCTAAGGAGGGTAGGGTGGGTACGTTAATTATGTATGCAAATTTATGCTGCGTTGCTTAACTGCTGACTGTGGTTATAATATAGTGACCACTGTTAGTCATTTTTTGTCAGAGATGGATAGTACTCAAAGAGAAACAGAAATATTAAAGATTTGTGAAAAAATATTTGACAGGGGGATTGCTTGAGAGCAGGAGCGGCACCGCTGCACCTCCACAGCCCCCGAACAATTTGCCCCCTCATCCGGTCTCATCCAAAAATGCTCACATGGCAACCAAATAGTGTTGAGGTTACAATAAAACACAGAATTACACATTAGGGTTTAGGCAAACGAGTCTAAACTACCCATATTACGCTATTTTCTGATCTGTTGTACCGTATTTTCCGGAGTATAAGTCGCACTGGAGTATAAGTCGCACCAGCCAAAAAATGCATAATAATGAAGAAAAAACATATATTTCACATACTCACACTCACGCATCTGAGTATAAGTCGCACCCCTGGCATTGTTACATGGCTTAAAGCTAAGACTGTAACGTAGGAGCAAATATTATCTGGGTGTTTTCATTTTGCCTTGACATTTTAATAGCTTACTTTTTATGTTAATGTGCACTTTAAACACTCTTAATACACAAATTCACCCTTCATTTGAAACGCTTTGTATCGACTTGATCAGCACTTCTTACTCTGAACTAATTCTGACAAAGCCCCTTAAGAATTCCGACCCCTCCCTTCTGTCCAATCATCCTTACCCTCCCCTCCAGCTTAACTTACGCCTATTGTTACGCGGTAGAAGACGACACCACTAACTCCAACTGTTTTACACGCTGCTAGGGATCGGAGTGTTTCTTTATTTTGAGTCTGCGGTTACAGACACGAAGAGTTGAAGAGTCTTGCCAAATATGCAGCACTTGTCTCTAAATAATCCTGCAGGAAACAATAATGGGCATCCGTGATTAACTGGCAGCAAAACATGTCATGATTGAATAGAATGCAGGTGGATGAGAGACGGGCTGAGTGCTCTGTGGAGGGGGAGCAAAGAGGGACAAATTAGCTGGGATTTGTGTCGGGAAATCCACACTTAAACTGCTACTGAGTCAGATAATGATGCAGCTGAATGCAACAAGTGCTTGGAGGCTTTTGTCGTTGTGTTAAAGTAGACCTATTGTGCTGGTGTCTGCTCTACAGTTATAATCTGTGACACCAATGGATCATTATGTTGTAATTTGCACATTTTAAGTCGCAATATTCACCTAAAACGACTGTAACTGTCGGCTCCTCCTGCGGATAGCTGCAGATCGCGATAACGAGTTACAGATTTTTTTTTCATTTGTACCAATGTGACTATGCAACACTGCCGAATCCTACGCGTATCACCGATTAAGAAAATAAAATTGAAAGTAAAATAAAAGTAAGTACATCACAATGGGGATTGATTGACAATATGGCATCTTGAAAATAAGCGATTAAAGATTGCTCACACATGCACGAATCACTCCAAAAACAACTTTGAGAGGGTAAAAGAGAAGGGAAACAACTATAACATGGTTAAAAGCTCTGAAAAGTCGATTTTGCAGAATAGGTCTGATTTAAAACAGTTGTAAACAGCCTAAAGGAACGGTATGTAACCTGCACTCGTTCAGTCTTAAGAAAAAACAAACCCGTAATCACAGTTGAGCCTGATTGGCCAATGCCGTAACCTGCAAATAAAGCACAAATACAAGTTTCCTCATTCTCGGACAGCCTTTAGTGCAGCACAGGCACTGATTCATGATTGGCTGCAGGAGCTGGGGGTTAGGTAGTGAGGACTTAGATCAGAGACTGTTCTTTTAGCTTTCCAACTGGATTTCAGCTTTGAAACTGGCAACAAATGAAACTCATGTGAGGCTCATTCTGCTTTTCTGATGGGATTATCATCTTGAGAACCAAAACACCATCACATCCAGTGTTTTTGTAATAAAGAATAAATCAGGATTACAGTTGTCAGTAAAAGCAATATTTGATTTGAACATATGTACTTCATATCTGGGGACACAGTTAGGCCACGTTGATGGAATTTAAAATCAAAATCTTGCATACGGTTCCTTTAAAACCTGTTTTTTTATGCATTCTGTCGCCATGGTATTGGTTTAGTCATGAAAGCAGATTCCAACCATTTTAACTTTTTCCCTCGTTCTTTTGTGTTTTAGACTTGCTTTTCAGGAGAACTTGCACAACAGAGTCTATAGCCACAAGTTGAATGAATCTTTTAGAATGGGGTTTTAGCTCAATACAAGTCCACAACAAACTGCAACTAACTCAATGGAAGCACAGGACGGGGACAGACTTGGAGCTAAGGAGGGTCAAAATGGCGTGCATAGATTGGCACGGATACTGAAAAGTGTGGAGGGGAGACAATTGGTCCAGACAAAAAGATGGATCACATTCCAGATAGACTGTCATGAAATAATACAGTGCGATCTGTTTGGTGCTGTGGGCAGGTAAATTAGAACCAACAATGTGCTTTTGTTACACACTGAATTGGGTATTTCTTGGTGAAAGAGACACTCAACAGAGTGTTAAAGAAGATTATGCTTTCTTTTTGGTATTGAACCATAACCCAAGTACACTACAATGTGGTTTTATTTTTGAAGGGCTAAGCAAAACTTTGGAGCTAAGTGCTGGGATGTGGGCGGGATAGGGATCTTAAGCTTCAAATGCAGGACAATACAGGATTAAACAAACATGTTTGAATCAGAGAAAATACAAGTCTGTGATACTGTGATAGGGAGCTATCGGGGTCAACTATTTTTAGTATATTTTAAATAATATGTCTCCTTTAACAAAAAAAAACAAAACAAACAAAAAGAAAAAAAAATTACAATAAAAAATGTATTACAAAGGCAATGATAAGATCTTAATCATATTTGTTCTATTGTACTCAGTGGTTTCCAAAGTGTTTTACCTCATTTAACACACCTCTATACGGGCACCATTAGTCGCACGAAGCACATCAAGACAGGACGAGATTTCTTGCCATGTTCGCTGTAGCAGAGCCTCATCAGTGTTTGCAATCACATCTGTATCTTTTGCTTTAGTTCAGTAATGTCCCGTATCTTTGTTCGATACACGGTATCTTTAACACAGCCCCACAGAAAGAAATCCAGAGGTGTGAGATCTGGTGAATGTGGTGGCCACGGAATTGGTCCATCCCTTCCAATCCAACAATCTGGAAATGTTTGACTGAGGAACTCTCGAACATGCAGCCCTCAGTGTGATTAAACACTTTTATAACCACTGAGTACAATAGAACAAATCTATGAACACCCTGTACAATTATTTACTCAGTCTTACGCTGTGATTGTGGTCATTGCAACAAGTGTTTTTCCTCTGGTGAATCTCTTACCTAAAGTGAAAAGTAAAAGATTCCTTCCAGATTGAAACTGATGAAGAGTTTCGTGCTTATTAAGAGTTACTATTCTTGACACAGCTACTTCTTTGAGAGGAGTTTCCGTCCTCCTCCCGTTGTTCAAACAAAATTGCCCTGACTGCCCTTGACGGTCCAACAGATGATTTGCTGGTGGCGTTGGCGTTGAATACAAACAGCTCTCATCAAGAAACTGCAAAGAACATCCCTGACTTCCTCATTTAGAAGGGTCAAGGATTTTCTATTATATTAAGAGACACTTGGCTGCCGTGCCATCTTGTTTCGGTAACAAGTTTATATCCAAAAGAGCAACCTTGGATTTCCTTTGCGCGGTGCGGTTAAATGACGAATGCGGAATATCTAATTATATTTTTTTTAATTAATACCAAACCTTGCATGCCGTGAAACGAAATGAGATTAAGAGAGAAGAGAGCAGATAATGAAATGAAAACACACAAAAGGATGAGATAGAGTGAAGACTTGCAGCTGTCTCACTAAAAGCTGCACCAACGTAAACAGGCGCAGGCAGATCGGTTACGGAGCCTTCAAGTGCTTTTAAAAAGGTGGGAAAATATGACCTCATTATCTCAATACATGAGATCACTGCCACAAGAGGACGTTTACAATCTTCATTATTAACGTTCTTGACAGAAGACAAATTATGCTTTTGTGGGCTTTATAGTTATAATCTGTGACACCCGTGGACCATTATGTTATAATTAGAACATTTAAATTGCAGTATTGTTCTAAAACGACTTAAGCGATGCTGAGCGGACTTGTTTCTTTTCTTAAGGTTGAAAACTGCGGTACAGATTTCCGCCCGTCCCTTTACTGTCACTGTATCCATCATCATCATCGTCAGGAGCTGTGCCGCTGGACCCGCTGACGGCCCTGTCTACGGATGGCTAGTTTAGCTACTGTGAATTAGCGATCCATAAAGTGATTTTTTTACATTAAAGCCAAACTGGTGCTGGTGAATCTTAAGTATGAAAAAAATATAAGCGATAAGTGAAACTGAGAGTAAAGATGACTTCAATACGCATGAATCCTTCTGAGCACCAGTTCGAGTGGGTAAATGACAAATGACAACGTCCTACTTTTTATCAGGTAAAATATATCCGTATTTTCCGGACTATAAGTTGCACTTTTTTTCATAGTTTGGCCAGGGGTACTCAGATGCGATTTATATGTGAAATATATGTTTTTTCTTCATTATTATGCATTTTATGGCTGGTGCGACTTATACTCCGATGCGACTTATACTCCGGAAAATACGGTAATATTTCACTATAGTTCGAATTTTTGGTTGACATAAAAGTTGAATCCCTTTTCTCCTAGTTAAGTCTATGAAACGCAGAATTGTCATTATATTAGCAATAACCAATTATACTTCTTTGTATTGGCCCACATGTGTAATATATAGTTTTCCATTTTCCACTACAATAACAAAGCCACAGTTTCTGCCTGTCTACACTTTTACACATTCAGATAAACTTGAAACGGGCCGATATTAAATCAAACAAATCAAAACTGGAGTAATTGAGTACTGAGGCTTTGAGCGAACTCTCAATCAAACCCAACTGCACCTTTGAATAGCACTTCATTACTTATGAAAGAACATGACTAATCTGCCTTCAACATTTGAACACTCTGGACTCGGCTCCTTGGGGGAAAATCTTAAAATAGCGTCTTAACAGTGGGTCAGCGGCACCTCATTACAGACACCTGCGTGGAGCAATCATCTTATTACTGTGATTGGATCGACGGGAGGGACGAGCTGCCAAACACATTAACGCTACAATGAGTTTATTTGTGCGTGAGGATAAATCCGGCTCCCTCTACCATATTGTATCGCAAAACTCTCTGTAAGGCCCAACGTGATGTTTATTATTGTGGGCCTGATTGACTCACGGCGCTACCTCACCGCGTCTCAAATCTAATGCTAACTTTTATTCAAACTGATCCAATTACATTTTTAAATGAGACAACCCAATAGTTTTTATATGTAGGTGACTTCAGTTTGTTGCGTAATTTAATATTTCGTCCCCTTTGAATTAGAACGTTCTGTCTGCATTCTGGGTACTTCTGAAATATTTTAAGTTTAAAGTTTTGACCGCTTGCATAGCAGAAATAAAAGAGGCGGGACTTTTATTTGATACGTGGGAATTAAGGCCACCCTCAGGGGAGTCGACGTTGAAAAAAAAATGACATTTGTGACATTTGTGAAAGTGGGTCATTTGCAGACAGAACCTTTTGATTCTGAAAAAGCATAATTCATTTGAAATGCTCCCTAGACTTGAAATAGTTAGTTAGCAAGCTACCAGCTAACAGCATCATACTTGTGCAAAATGAATTATATGTTTGTCATTCATAGTGACTCAAAATACATAAAAATGTATCTGAACTGTGGGCTCAAATGTCCTTTTTAGACCAAAAATGCCGTCCTCTGTAACAAAACAAGGATAGAACGGCAACGTTCCAAAGCAGTTGACTGTGATTGGTCAATTTAAATTTATACTGTGTTCTGATTGGTTCAGGCAGATCAAACCTTATAACACCAAGCGAGTCTTCATAATTGCATCTGTTTTTGCTCATAAAATCCTCGAAAAAGCACCAAACTCCATATTTTTAATAGTGTACAGTGGACACAGGAACAAGAACCTATGTATAACTCAATTTTGACAAAAATCTCAGATAGAACCTTATAATTTAAAGAGGACGATTTATTATGCCTCAATATTAGCATTAGCATTGAGACACAAACGTCTTTAACATGTTGTCAGTGGCGTTCACCCGTAACTCCCTGTCCACTGCGAGATCTTTAAGTATTTACACATTTAAGCATGACACAGAAAAAAAAAAAAACACAGTTAACATAAAGATACAATTTGACAGGAAGTAGTGATGCTAACAGTGAGCTACCCGGGCGGCACTGTGCACAGAGCCAATTGCTATTGATTCATGCTGCGTTCCTATGGTCCCCAGGAACTCTGGAATATGTTTTTTCCCAGTTGAAAAATGCACATGAACGCTCACACAAATCGGAAAAAGTACTCGGGTCAAAACCCTCTGCCCGACTTCACACATCTGACATTACCTCCTGTGTGGAGATGGACCAAAATCAGCTGATGTGTTCATTTATCTTACACATTTGAGCTCTTTTACTAAACATTACTACATTACGGGTTTAGTAAGTTGGCCGTTATTATAAGAGCCACAGAAACAGCAAGAAAAATCCGATACTACAACTGCTTAATTACAACGTTTAGCTTTTGAGAAGGCTAACAGCAATAACTCTTGCTGGTTATCTCTGTTAAAACTCTGCTAATGACGACCTAATGATTTTATCACAGGTGACAGCGAAATCCCGCCTTTCTGACATAAAAGTGCATGGATGTAAACAAGTCAAACCCCAACATCCTATCTCACAATCCCGACTTCCCGAGGACCACACGAACGCAGCATTAATGACGATCTAATGGAATGGGCTTAAGTGATTTGTAAAAAGAGCTGGATTCACAAATAAACCTAGCGGGCTCTTAGAGTTTGTGCCGAGGCTATGATTAAGCCGGAGGAGCGTCAGTGATGTTGTGTTTAGGTGTAAACAAGATGGCTTCCTTTGTGGCGGTGTGTTTGCTGTCGCGAGGCATTTAATGGTCACGTTAATCACAGCTTCAGGTCGTGGAGGTTTTCACGCCTGCCACTTCCAGCTCAGGTATGTTTCTCAAAGGGTTTGGTAAATTATCCGCTCGTGGGTTTCTGCTTCCTGTTACATTCTGGAGACATTTTGATGACTTTTCACCACTCCAAAGACATGGTATTTTGTTTTAAATAAAATTAAACAGTCCTATTTTTTTATCATTCTGAAACCCATGGATAGTGGAAAGGACATGCAACAGTTTACATGAGAATTAAAGGTGCACTCTGTGACATTTCTGCACGTCTCCATGGAGATGTTATAGCTTTGCATGGAAAGACTGGCATTTAACTTTTTATTCTTCAAGCCCTACAGTCTCCACTGAGATACAGATGAGTTTAATGCCATACTGTGGAACATTACAGGAATAATAGCATCTCTCTGGAAACAAGCAGGTGCCAGATCCCCCATCAGAAAAGTTACATAATGCAGCTTTACGAAAAAAAAATAGTATAATTATAACGGACTTTAAAACAGCCAATAAATTATTTTCAACTTGATTAAATTTAAGCTTATCTGAGAACCTGACAGGCCTGTGTCTGTGTGGAAGGTGCGAATCAAATATTAAGGACTTAGGCAAACATTTACAAAAAGAAAGATTTTGTTTGATTGATTTCACAACTTAAGCCTAAATGGATCTGCGCTGTAACAGTAAAATAAATAGAAACTACTATCTATCTTATTATTATTATTATTAAAGATCCTAATTACGCAAAATGGATTCTTATGAGCTTGTAAGTCATATTATAATGTTGTTACCTCCTCAAAAACGTAGCTGGAGTTGTGTTTTGTTTCATTCACACACGTTTGAGTAACACTTTATTATGAGTCTGTCTACATCTCCAAAGCTCAAAATGCTCCGTTCCACCTTGTGATGTCATGTAGTGGTAGTTTTCAAGTTAACAGCTCCTTTTACCTTTAGTTCAGTAGAGCTTGGTAATACCAGAGCTGAAATTATCCAAATGATTCTAGTGAAGGTGTGTGGAGTTTAAAAACACAGTGGAGCACTTCCTGTATTACCACATGACATCACAAGGTGGAACAGAGTGTTTTCTGTCGAGAAGAACTCAGCCTAAAATGCAGGGTTTGTGTGTTAAACGTGTGAATGAAACAAACACAACTCCGGGTCTGTTTGTGATGAGGAAACAACATAATAACAGATCAGAAAACGGCGTAACATGGCCCTTTAAGCCTCATGTTCTGTCAAAGTGCGGCGTCTACTTGACCTTGGCAGCAGTGAGGTCAGACATCAGTTCTCACTCAGGGTGCCTGGTCTGCCTGCTCCAGATGGATGGACGCTCCGGAGGGACAGGACGTTACACTGTCTGTGAATAGTCGCCGCCTTGTGCCTCTGTACCAAGTCACAGTTTAAGCTTGGCTGACTCCTCTATGGCTCCTCGTATTTATCGAATCAGATTGTGTGGGTTGTTTGGTTTCTGCTGCTGTATAGATAAGAAAATGTACACTCCTACCTTGTATCAATGCACTATTTTAGTATCAGGACAAATACAAAAGTACACTATGTAACTTTTCTGGTGGAGGATCTGATACCTGTTTCTTTGCGTGTTTCTTTGTTCCACAGTATGTCCTTAAAGAAAACATACTGTGCTTGTGTCACTCTATAGTTATAATCTATGACGCCCATGGATCATTATGTTATAATTTGCACATTTTAAATCACAATATTCATCTAAAACAATAAGACCGTTGATTTTTGCGTTAGAAAACTGCTGTACCCAATGGGAGCTGCCATCGCCGTAAACGTCATCACAACAAAGAGCCTGGAGCAAACGCTGCAGAATCCTACGTGTATCACAGATTAAGAAAATAAAACTGAAGAACAGAGTAAGTACGTCACAGTGGGCGTGTCCCGGTGGTGGTGAAAACGGGGATTATGGCGTCTTGAAAATACACGACTAAAGATTGCTCAAACATGCACGAATCACTCCAAAAACAACTTGGAGAGGAGAAAAGAGAAGCGAGAATGAGACTATAACATGGTTAAACGCTCTGTAAAATCGATTTTGCAGAATAGGTCTGATTTAAAATGGCCCATCTTGCATTTATCAAATTACACGTGACACCGCTAAAGAAAATCTATCTCGAAAAAAATGCGCTCTGACTGTGGGCAGGCTCAGCTCTCCACAGATCTGACCTGTAACTTGGCCCGGTGACGTCGCTTGCTTGTCTTGAGACATACAATGCCATAATGAGGATCTTGCATCAGAAAAGTTACACCTTTATCTAAATAAACAGTCGACACAAGGTGATTTCAAGTGAACCAGACTCACATAATACCATATAGGTCGAAGAGAGTGTAGTGAACAAAGAGAAAAATAAACATGGTGGTTGTTGAGACTGGAGTCAACTCAGAGCTGCTGGACCTCCCTCTCCCTTCTCTTAATGGCCTGCGGTGGAACATTTTTGGTCCGTCCCTCCAAATGGAGAATTCAATTTCGCGTCACTCCTGGTTCTAACCAAGAGACAACACAAATGATTATTGTCCCTAATCCATTCGCAGCCTTCCACGTCCTGAAAAGTGGCAGCAACAACAATATTTGATAGCATTTCAACACGTCTCCAAAGCTTTTGCGCTGTAATATTTCTTCCAACTTCCAAGAAAAAAAAAATAGATCAAGCGTTATCGGCAGGGAATAGCTGAAAGGGCAAGCACGCCACTCTGGTCGAAATAAAAAGTGAGCTCTCAAAAGCTTACTGGACAAATGGGAGATTGTTGAGCACTTGAACGGTACAGTTTCATCTTTAAAAGGTCTCCAAATCGCGTTTGTCAGATAAGCCAGCCCCCAGATCAGTGGCAGCCGGCGCTATTGTAGTGGGATATGGGACACCGATCCTTTTTGGCTGCGCCTTTGTTGCAGATTAAGACAAAGTATATAGCCAGACGGGAGCCACCTATAGCCCCGCAATGCACCGCGAGTCATCTGGAACATTCCGGAAAGGATTTCAGCACCACCCCCACTTTTTAGTTGGGACGCAGAATATGCACTTCTGCAATACTTTATGAAGACGGTCTGGTCAGTGTTGAACCAATCCGAGTTCAGATGGGCATAGGGTGACCACATGTTCAAAATTCAAAACTGGGACACACCCGGGTTGGGATGGTTGAGATGGTTCAGATGGTTGGTATAAATAAAACTGCCCAGTAATATTGCCCATTCTCAACTCACTTGTGGGTCGGTATATAATCTGAGGGACTTTTTTTTGCCTTATGCTCATTTTCAAGCATGGTTTTCTGTATTTTAGCTAAACAAATGACAATATATTCCCCTCTTTCCTGTTGGCAGGTATCAGATTGGTCAAAAATGGGGACACCTGGGAGATTTCTTGTATAAAACTGGAACAAATCAATGGTTTTGGATAAATCACGCCTATCTGGTCACCCTAGGTAGGCGTGATTCAAGTGGATTAGCCAATCAGGGACGCGCGTGATCCGTACCAAGACAAATATGGCCGTTTACGAGGAAAAAACAAAGAAAAAATATCACAGGGGACTAGGGGTGGGTAATATAGTGAAAAATGTTTAAATAGATGTTTTGGAGATATGCAAATGCTAGTCACATTTTTATATAGCACTTTTCCACCTTCAAGGCACTTTACATCAAGCAAACATACACCAGTGTACGCGGACGTTGGGGGCGAGGTGGGTTAAGTGTCTTGCCCAAGGACACAACAACAACATTCATCTGTGGGAGCTGGATCCGACCGCTCTAGCTGTGATGTTTATGATGAGAGCGGGATTCGAACTGCCAACTATCAGATCAGAGGACAAACGCTCTACCAACTGAGCTACTTCTGAGCATATCGCCTGTAATAAAACTATTAAAAATGGAAAATTATTTACGAATAAATGTCTAGTGTAATCTCCCAAACAAGTGTATAAAATGATCTTAGAAAAATTTTATGGTCCATCCACTTAAACTTGGACCTTAAGACATTTGCATGAATATTTTATGAAATTCCTGATGTATTATGAAATATCGTCTGAATAACAACAAAATAAAATCAAATTATTACATTAAATTAAAATGAAAAAAACACTGTTGATTTCTTCAGAGTAATGAGCAAAGCACTAAAGTCCGTTAATCTGAGGTGAGAGAAATGATGGATAATCAGTGAGCAGTGAAATAAACAAAGCTAATTGCACAGTACTGTCTGACCCTGGCTGGATGACGTAATTTTGTTACTTAAGTAAAATTAAAGATACAGAGGTAAAAAGTTACTCAAGTAAAAGTATCACATGAAAAAATCTACTAAAGTACCATATTTTCCGGACTATAAGTCGCACTTTTTTTCATAGTTTGGCCGGGGGTGCGACTTATACTCAGATGCGATTTATAAGTGAAATATATGTTTTTTTCTTCATTATTATGCATTTTTTGGCTGGTGCGACTTATACTCCGGTGCGACTTATACTTCGGAAAATAGGGTAAAACTATTTAAGTACCTGTTTAAAAATGTATTTTAAGAGTAAAAACTAAAAGTATTTCACACAAGTGTTTTTAATTTGTTAAAGTGTTAAATGTAGTGATATTCATTCAAAACTGATTTATATTTTGATCAACAGTAACAATATGAGTACATTTATTAATTTTTCGTATGCATTTTGTGTATTTAATTAATATCACTGTACTCTCGTCAAGCAAACCTTTAGCCTTGTCTTTAATTACACACTCACAATGATTCCAGTTTCAACGAACACCAAACTTTTTGTTGGCTTTTTCTCAACACGATCAGTAATTGGTGTTGCATTGTGATAGAAATCGCAGGGGTTTGCACTGGGCTCGGCAGCTATCTCCTGTGAGTAATTGAGATGTTATCAGCAGCAGGGAGGGGGCGCTCCAGGGATCAGACAGGAGGGCCGATGCGCTCCCTCAATTCTTTTTTTGGAAGGTTAAAATCGAGCAGTAGTAAACAATGATGACATCGCTCGAGGCAGTTTTTCCCCTTCGCTCGGGCTAAAAATGCACACATCAGCACTACAGAGCAGGTGAAGTCAGTTTCCATGGTGAGAGGGGACAGGAAGTATGAAATCTTTTAGCATCCTCTCTATATCTTTGCAGTGGTCTTCTCGCGGCAGCACAATGCATGGCAAATTTCCATTTCCACATCAAAGAAAGTGATTGTAATGCATTATATGGCACTGTCCACTCAAGAAAGAATCCATGATGAGGGTAGACCTACTTCAGAAATTCCGGTCTATAGTCCAGTCTTTGATGTTGGATTTTTGACAATAACAATACGGTTTTCACGGGTTCAGCTTCCTGTTATAGGTGAACATTTTGAGGACTTTTTCCCCATTGAAAAGTTGTAATATTTAGTTTTAAATTGTTAATTATTATGACAACAGTCCTAAATTTTCATCATTCTGAAACCCATGGCAAATATAATTCAAATTGTGTTTATTATTGCACCAGCGGCTAAAGAAACACATCTAAAATACATGCAACCTTTAAATGGTAAACGGTCACATTTTTATATAGCGCTTTTCCACCTTCAAGACACTCGAAGCGCTTCACATCAAGGAAAAACTCACCCATTCACACACACGTTCACACACCAGTGTACGCAGACACTGACGCAGAACCGCCAACCTTCGGATCAGTTGACAAACGCTCAAGCGACTGAGCTACTGCTTTAAATCGACCATCAACTTGGACTTCTTTATAAATAAATAAATACATTTTTTTTTTCTGGACAAGAAATGGGGGGCGAATACAACACAGCGTATAAGAGTGACCTTTTCTCTTTCTTTCTCCTCAAAAAACTGTCAGCGCTCCAATCTACCGTCCATTATGTTCTAAAAGGCACAAAATATCTTTCTAAATGAACTCATAGAACTTCACAGCCGACACCTTGACCCCTACTGCGCCGCTCTATTGTAACGGAAGGGTATTTGGAGTCATAATGCATCTTGCGTGACCATAACTCAGTGTGTCCATTTCTGTGTGAGTGAGTGATAGTGGGTCATGTTCTGGGTTGGTGCTCACCTTGATTGCAGGTCTTGCCGGTGAAGCCTGCGTGGCATTTGCACTTGTCTGGTCCCACACATTCTCCGTGCTTGCATCCTGCCTGGCACACGGCTAAAAACAAAACATTTAAGGAGAAAACGCGGTGGTTAGTTTGTTTGTTTGAGTAATTTCCGTAAATCTAGCGTTAATCTTAAAGGTCCCATATTACACAAAATTGACTGTTGTGATGTTTAAGCCACGTTATAATGAGTTACCTCATTCAAAAAAGTACCCGGAGTTGTGTTTTGTTTCATTCGCTCATGTTTGAGGTACCTTTTACCTTTTGTTTAGTAGAGATTGGCAATTTCCAGGGCTGAAATTATCCAAATGATTCTAGTGAAGGTGTGTGGAGTTTCAAAACGCTGTGGAGCACTTCCTGTAGTACCTCATGACATCACAAGTTGCAACAGAGTGTTTTCTGTTTGAGAGAGTTTGGCCGTGTCCCAACTTGACGGCTACAAACTTCGAAGTACCGTTTGAAGTACCGTTCGAAGTACCCGACTGACGAAGGGTACTCCTCCGTGTAACTGAAATGGAACAGGCCTGCGCCATGGAGAGTACTTCAGCCGCTGTCTGTGCACTTACGTTACGTCGCTTACGTTACGTCGCCTAGCAACCGTGAC
>KN483783.1:8491-35530 GCA_000787095.1 Periophthalmodon schlosseri | reverse complement strand
ACACTGAAATAATTACAGTTTTATTTTTAATTCTTTATTATTTCATAGAAGAGTCAAGGTGTCGTCGTCGCAGCCGTTTATTTCTGTTTAGATTGAATGAAGAAAGGAATTAATGTTTCCCTTTGAATATCAATAGGCAAATATAAGGTTCGAGGTGATTTTTTCCCAATTGTAGCTAGTATTACATAACTTTAAGAAAATATACCTTGTTTCTAGAAGAAGTCACGCGCAGTGCATGATGGGATATAACAGTGCTGCTCGGACGCGCGCTTCGTTCACGGCCGATCTCCATGGAAACGCAGGGCACATTTTCGGCCGCATTCGTCGGGTGCATGAAATGGGACAGGCCTTGTCGCGCCGGAAGTTACGTAAGTGCCCTTCAGTGCACCAGACGAAGTGTGAACCCGTCAAATTGGGACACGGCCTGTGTTTGTGATGAGGAAACGACATTATAACATAGATCAGAAAATAGTGTAATATGGGCTCTTTAAAACGTGCAATATTGTAAGTGTCGGTTAAGAATATTTTGATGTGGCTGAAATATTTCACAGTGTGGCATTAACCTTATCTATCTCCCTGGAGACAAGCAGGTGGTAAGTTACAGGTCAGATCTGTGGAGAGGCAAGCCGCTCACAGTAGGAATACATGTTTTTAATGTATTTTTGCCATACTGTGGAACATTCCAGTCAAAGCCAGAACACGGAGACTGGCAGTTGTGAACAGAAAAGTTACACAGTGCACCTTTAAGATATAACTGTTCAAAAAATTCGGATTTGAGGTTCACCAATAAAAATTAAAACAAATTCTCCAGACATTTGAAATATTGTTCACTTTCTCCTCAAAAACCGTCGCTGAATTTTCTCGGTTGGTGGAACAATGTTCTTCTGACGTCGTTTTCTGCTCTCGAACCTTTGGGCAAGACACGCAATGAGTGTGATTCTTTTGTTGTTCGGAGAGGACGCGTGCGCAAAATGTTTGTATCAGCCTGCCCCAAGGAACTTATATATGAGGCACTGTTAGGGGCTTTTTTTGTGGTTGTATTTTTAACTACGCACACAACCTCTGAGCTTCAAATAACCTTTTTATTACAGTTAAGAGCGATGCCTCCATTCTGAAGACAATGTTCCTGCTCTCACCGTGGGACACCCTGATTATCACTGACTAATGCTAATGGGGAGTCATTTTGGGCTAAGTACATTATAGATTCCTCCACATTACACTGAGGATAAGCTTGGGGGAACTTTTATCGCCCTTGCTTGTGTTAAATTATTGAAAGCCCGTACAATACAAATTACAAGCCCAACATTTCAGCGCTAAGTAAAGTCATTTGCCTGATAGTTCCGTCGGAGTCGCTGATAAACTTTGGATCACAGCCAAAACGGGTAAAATCGCCCCCTTAAGATTCGCCATAAAACAATTAACACTTTGATTATGGGTGTCGGCCATTTTAGCGGGGGAGGCGCTAACTGCTAACCTAGCTTATCTGTCCGCGGCTCACTGTAAAGCATGTCAGCCAACTGTTACTAATATTCATTAAAAGCTTCATTAGTTCTGTCATAATACTGTGCAATCACAAGACTTAATTAAAACTGAAAAAGGGAGGGGCGTGTGAGTCGAGGCGTGTGCGAGCGCTGATAAAGGACAGAGCAGGCAGTCAGTCACACCTGCTCACTCAATTACTTGTTAGCGACGTTAGCTGTTTACAAGAATACGCAGACTTTGAACTGAAAGCCGTTGTATTAAAAGTAGTAGATAAACACGGGGTAGGAACGGAAGGCCTGTGATAATTTGTATGTTTCAGTGACGAGGGTAGGTAGACTTACGGGTTGGGATATTTTGGCAACCAATCAGAGATCGGCAAGGGGTCCACAGACAGAAATCTACTTGTTCAGACATTGCAGTTGGTGTTTGGATCTCCGCTATTGACAATGACGCTGCCTTTGTGCCGCTGGACAAGCAAACGTCTACTATATCTTATAAAATGTTTGAGCGAGTTGGGTCTGTATAAGTGAAATGTGAAGTCATATTGGTGGACTACACTACTACTAAAATATGGTAGGAATAATTGTACTTTAGCATCTAGACACAACCCTCATTGTGTTTATTTGCTGCTATACACACTTAAAGGTTCTAAATTACGCAAAATTGACTGTTGTGAGCTTTAAGTCATGTTATAATGCTGTTACCTCCTCAAAAACATACCTGGAGTTGTGTTTTGTTTATTTCACACATTTTTGAGTGACCCTTTATTATTAGTCTGTCTACGTCTCCAAACCTCAAAATGCTCGGTTCCACCTTGTGATGTCATGAAGCGGTAGTTTTCAAGCTAACAGCACCTTTTACCTTTTTGCTCAGTAGAAATTGGCATTTCCAGGGTTGAAATTACCTAAGTGATTCTAGTGAAGGTGTATAAAGTTTAAAAACACAGAGAAGCACTTCCTGTATTACCACATGACATCACAAGGTGGAACAGAGTGTTTTCAGTTTGAGAGAAGAACTCAGCGTAAATATGCAGGGTTTGCGTGTTAAACGTGTGAATGAAACAAAACACAACTCATCAACTGTTTGCGATGAGGAAACAACATTACAACATAGATCATAAAATACCGTAATATGGGCCCTTTAATATTTATTTCCTTTGTATTTTCCTGCATGTTATATTGCAAAAGCAGCAGGTTTCCTATTTGTCATTAGAACCGTAATTACTATTCATAATTTATACAACACAGCAGGGTTAAAGTAGGTCATAATATTTAAATTAGCATTATTTTGTCATACAAATGGGTTTCAGCTTCCTGTTATATGTCACATTTTCTCACCATACTAAAGATATAATGGTTTGTTCTAAACTGAATCAAATTGCTATGATAAGAGCCCTAATTTTTCATCATTCTGAAACCCATGGGCCTATCTAGCACTGCTATGAGTCATATTTTAGTTTCAACTACCGCTGCCACATGTAACACAGAAAACTTTCTATATATATTTATGTATATATTTCCTCTTCTGCTTCTACGAATCAAATTCCAATCATTTTTTTGACAGATGTTAAAATTATATGCGTCTTTGCTACTTTCTCAGCCTGCCCTTTTCTGTTTCAAGATACTTCCTTTAGCTCGTATGACTCAGTATGTGCATTCTAATCTAATTGCATAGCCACAACTGCCTATTCATGCCTCGAGCTGGTTGCGATAAGGATAACCACTGCTCCTCGTGTTTCAACTTATTCCAGATTCAAAGTCTTCGAAGTTTGAATCCTAACCTGCCCCTGATAACATCTCCAGCGACTACAAAGGAAGCATTGTTAGCGCACTGAAGCCTTTGTGTTAACACCGGGCGCTGGCAGTGTTCACAATTACAAATTTAAAAAAGACCAATTTGTCCGAGGCTAAGTCTCGAACCCAAAGTTAATTAGACCTTGGATGGATGGGAAAGCCTGCCGACGCGCCCGAGACTATTGCTAGCTACTTGTTATTCCGGCGTATAGTGAGAATTTGATTAGCGGGATCACAGGCCGCCATCATCAGAGGGTATATTTAAGAGCGGGTTCTGGCAGGGAGATCAGGAGACGGGGCTAGACTCCATTAACCCAAAAGGACACGCTGGATAAACATGTCCGCAGCAGCTGGAGGGCTAAACTTAGCATGAGTGAATTCCGCGATGGAAACATGCTACGAGATGATAACCCTTTCGCCGGACATGCCCACAGACGAGATGGGGTCGAAGTGATCAAGGGCTTTTGTTAGTTTGGTGACTGATAGAATGGTAAGTGGAGGAAAGAATGACACGGTGTTAGTGTAATAAACAGATGGGATTTTAGGATTTACTTAGAGGTAACTGTTGATATATATAGTGCAGTGCTACCAGTGGTGGAAGGTAACGAAGTACAAGTAGTAAAGTACTGTACTTAAGTAGAATTTTTAGGTATCTGTACTATACGTAAGTAAATTTTGCAGTGGGTACTTTTACTTTCACTTCACTACATTTGAAAGCAGGTATCTGTACTTTCTACTCCACTGCATTTTTGAACTGGACTGAAAAGTAAAAAGTTGAAAGTTTTCATATGATTTTTATCATTTTTGTGATAAAGTTTTTTTGAGTTCAAGCTTCGGCTTTGAGCAAACAAAAATAAATACACAGAATTCATAAGAAAAGTTAAGAAATTGATTCGTATTGCTACTGTTCACCAAAATATTTATCACTTTTAATCAATATTACTACATTTAACACTAACAAATGAACAACACTTTTACTTTTTACATTGCATTACAGTACATTTTTAAACGGGAACTTAAAAACATTAACTTAAGCAGATTTTTTACTGTGATACTTTTACTTGAGTAACTTTTTGCCTCTGTATCTGTACTTTTACTTAAGTAACAAAGCTGAGTACTTCATCCAGCACTGATTACTACTACATAAAACAGTGTACTTTGTGAGCCAGTTCTAGGCATGGATTAAAAGGCACAGGGACACATCAAGATGGGAATTTGAGAAAAAAAGTTTTGTTAAATTTAATACAATTTACTGCAATTAGAAGGTAGGTGAATTATGTTGAAAAAAAAAATTATGTGGTTAGAACTTCCATTTAGACATAGTGGTTTCTTGCTGATTTACATGTTGTCCAAGTCACTCACTGTAGCAAGGCCACAGCTACTGACAAGTGCCTTTTAAAAGAATCCTTCAAAACATAGCAATGCATTTTTATTTTAATATGCTGCTTTTTAATGTATTGGATTGTGTCGTAAAGCATTTTGCTCTCCTTGACTGTTCTGAAAGTGCTTCAAACAATACAGGCTGATTTATGTGCAGACCTGCTTATATTACTTGATATTGTTTCCACATAATCGTTTTTCCTCTTAAGTAGCTATAGTGTTGAGGTTTGGTCTTTCCATTTTTCTAACTGTTGAAAAGTTTTAATTCCTCCCAGCCACATTGCTACTGCCAGAGCTCCCTGATTGGTTGTCAGAACAATTACCTTTACAACCCCAATTCTCTCTAAATTCTACAGGTACTATAGATTGGAAAAACTATTAGGTTGCCTGACACTTTGGACCTGATTCAAAACAGTGACACTGCAAATGTAGTTGGTTAACTAACCTTGACCGTTAGAATTGTTTCAAAAGGTCCCAGTGTGCAATAAGATACAGTTGTAATGTGGGGAAATAATTCTATCACTAATTTCCAGCCAGAGCAGAATTTCTATGTCATCACAATTCATGTAGACTTTGTATTTTTTCTTTTGCCTTTAAAAGATACCGTATTTTCCGGAGTATAAGTCGCACTGGAGTATAAGTCGCACCAGCCAAAAAATGCATTAATAATGAAGAAAAAAACATATATTTCACATATAAATCGCATCTGAGTATAAGTCGTACCCCGGCCAAGCTATGAAAAAAAGTGCGGCTTATAGTCCGGAAAATACGGTAAATAAACCAATTATCTGTTTCTTCTGAAAGTTCACACTTCATTTTGATTGGTTAATCGAGCTGTCACTCACTGACGCCCACCAGACACGCGTGGGACGATACTGAAATTTAGTGTCACGATTATCTTTGCCAAAATAATTACGATTAACGATTATATCACGATAATTATTAAAGTTGCTGACAGTTTAAAATGTTATGGATATGAATCATCATAATTTTAATTTTATGAATAAGTTCCATGTTTAAAGAACTGCTATAGTATTGTACTTTGTCATCACTGAAAACAACTACGATCTTGCGGAGAATATTCTGGATGAGCAGAGCCGTCAACTGAAATTTGGGGGCCCGGGGCAAGTCTCACATGGGCCCCCCCCTAATACAAATTAATAGGAAGAGAGTCCAATTCTGGGCCCCTAAACCCCGGGACAACAGACCCCTTTGTCCCCCCCCGTCAACTCCCCGGTGGATAAGTAGTTTTTTTTCTGCACATTCTGGCGATGTAATGACGATTATCTTTATTGGCGATTATCACGATTATATAAAATGTCCCACGAACGATTATTATCAACCCTTTTTATCACGATAATCGATATTATTGTTTATTGTCCCATCCTTACCACCAGAAGTTAACCAGTAGGAGTGGGCGGGGTAAAGTGTCTGTGTTTGAGCAGACAGATGTATTAAATAGAGAAATAGTGAACTATGATATGACCAAAATCGCTGGTTGAGATGTATATCGCTACTTATATTGTTATTTCCATAGTCTTAAATCTGTGTGTACTTAAAAAACATATTGTAATCGTCTGTTGACCTGACGTGGATGCGACACTGATCCCTTAATTAAACCATATAGATTCGAGCTCGAGGCCTTCATTATTATTCCGGAGAGGCAGGCTGCATTTTAATGAGACACTAAACGCGCCGCCGGTAACTCAGGTTGGACACGGCGCAGACAAGATGGCCGCCGTCAGGGTCGGGCTGCGTGCTCTTTAAATATGTGGATTCGGAGGATGGCGTGTCTTGCGAGATTACGTTGAAGAAGCATATGGAGCTAACCTTGGGGCTGGCACCTTATCCCGGCTACCCTGTGAGTTAAGGCGAAGAGAGCTGCAAAACAAACAGCCAAACAAACAACACAAAAAACAAAAGGTTGGCGGGCAATGTTAAGTTTGGGATGTTAGAGGACAATGGAATTTTACTTACACACACACACACGCAGTTCACTGTGTAGCTCTGGAGACACACATATCCCTCCAATGTGAATGAGAAATTAATGCAGGGATGCAACGCTGAACTGTTAGCTTGTTAGCTCGTTAGCAAGAAGAGCAAGTTTGTTATTTTAATTGTGTTTTGAATGGAAATCGGGTTATAGAATGTTACGATGAGACGGTGTAAGACTTCATTCGTCCAGGGGTGGTTCGATGTAGAGACGGTTTCAGCTGTGGACACTGCGTTTCTTATCGAGACGCTTCAGCTCCCATCCAGAAGACATTTTCAGTTTGATGGTACTGGCTTGAAACACTTTGAATTTAACCTCACCTAAGTCGCGCGGCGAAGGGAGGAGCTTTAGAGTGAAACTGCCCTGCCTTCGTTTACTAGCTAACATCATTACGGGTCGTTATGACTCTATTTTGTGATGGCAGTTTCACCGTTTGGGGCTGGACTTAACTTAGGTGAGGTTAAATTCCCAGCAGCAAAAGAAAAACTCATTTCCGTCAAGTGGATAAAAGGTTTAGAGTGAAGACGTTTCGCCACTCATTTAAGCGGCTTCTTCAGAACTGAGCGGCGAAACGTCTTCACTCTAAAACTTTTGTCCAGTTGACAGAAATTCACTTTTCTTTTGCTATGGAACATACCTGGACCTTACACAGACTTAAATTCCCAGTGTTTCAAGCCAGTACCATAAAAAAATGAAAATGGCTTCCAGAAAATATGTTCAATTTGGAAGTTCTTTGCCAAGAGATAACAAACTCAGCTTGGATTTAGATTCATTCTGGAAGATCTGTTATTTAATATAGAAAGGTAGAACTTCAAAAGGGTTTTTAACCAAATCATAGAGTCATTTCATTCAGCGATGTCTTTCCACAGTAGTGAATGGAAAAAGCACCCACTCAGCACAAAGCCAGGGACCGAATGTGAGGTATTACTATGTGCTTTCATCCCTCACTTGTTAGATTGAATTGCGAGTTCAAAAGGCTGTCCTTAAGCCTGTCCGCACTATTGATAGAAACAAAGACTGCACTCAATCACGGAAAATCCCACTGCCAAATCCACCGTGACTTCTGAAGAATCTCATCATCTTTAACGTCTTTAATATGGAACCAATACTCAACCGAAATCCTCCACATCTAGAATTAGTCTCCTATCAGACACTTTTACCATCGCTTCAGCCTCAGGTCGGCTAATCGCTACAGACAAGCTGCGATCCACGTACCGAAATGAAAAAAAATGAAATTATGTGGGATTTTATGCACAACAATACGCCACGCTACAAAGAGCCCGTATTACGCTATTTTCTGATCTGTTATAATGTTTCCTCATCACGAACATACCTGGAGTTGTGTTTTGTTTCATTCACACGTTTAATACACAAACCCTGCATATTTAGACCAAGTTCTTCTCTCAAACAGAAAACACTCTGTTCCACCTTGTGATGTCATGTGGTAATACAGGAAGTGCTCCACTGTGGTTTTTAAACTCCACACACCTTCACTAGAATCAGATCATTTCAGCCCTGGAATTGCTGATCTCTACTGAACCAAAGGTAAAATGAAGCTGTTAACTTTAAAACTACCGCTCCGTGACATCACAAGGTGGAACGGAGCATTTTGAGCTTTGGAGATGTAGACAGACTAATAATAAAAGGTCACTCAAACATGTGTGAAGGAACCAAAACACAACTCCAGGTATGTTTTTGAGGAGGTAACGACATTATAACATGGTTTAAAGCTCACAAAAGTCAGTTTTGTGCAATATAGGACCTTTAATTACAAGCTATTTTCATCCAAATTATTATATTCTCAGTGATAGACTTCTAAATAAATACCGTGTTTATAATGCAAGGTCATTTCAATGAGCGTTTCCCTCTTTTGTAAAAACACTAGCTTTTCATTGCATCACTGAAAGGCCAGACGGGCATTCAGTAAACTGAATCATGAGAAAGTGCTGTAGTCAACTTACTGCAATTTTCCTAACTTTTCCAATTTACAATATTACAGAAATAAGAGGCATGGATAATGTGGACAAAGTATAAAAAAACTGCACCTAGAGAAATAAACTGGCCTAAAATGTTACTTCTTTAAACACTTGTGAGAACTGTACTCGACAATAGCAATAAATCGTGAACATGTGTAATAGTCACAGTGGCAGTAAAACTTGTAAAAACAGCTGGTTGGAATAACACCACACTACATCATGAGGGCTGAGCTAATCTCTCTCTCAAACACCCAAACTTTAACAACAATCATTTCTGACTCCACTTCCACCTTGAGGATTAAACTTTTTCTATCGGTTCCCACTGCTATTTTGGCCCTGTAAGCTGTAAAAAAAAAAAAAAAAAAAAAGTCGATCTATTAAGTTCTTTTCTTCCCAGAGTGGAGTTGCACAAACTCAACTCCAGTCCCACTCAAGTCTAAAGAACTGCCTGCATCAATCTACGATTACACCGACCCTTTAGCTCGCTCTCTGTCTGTCTCTCTACCTCTGTCTCTCTCTCTGTCTCACTCTCTACCTCTCTCTCTTTTTCTGTCTCTCAGTCTCACTCTCTAACTCTCTGCCTCTCTCTTTTTCTGTCTCTCTGTCGCACTCTCTACCTCTCTCTCTTTTTCTGTCTCTCAGTCTCACTCTCTAACTCTCTGCTTCTCTCTTTTTCTGTCTCTCTGTCGCACTCTCTACCACTCTCTCTTTTTCTGTCTCTCAGTCTCATTCTCTACCTCTCTGTCTCTCTCTTTTTCTGTGTCTCTGTCTCACTCTCTACATCTCTGTCTCACTTTCTACCTCTCTGGCTCTCTCTCTTTGCGTCACTCTCTATCTGTCTCTCTCTCTCTCACTCCCTATCTCTCTATTTCTGTCTCTCTCTCTCTCTCTTTGTGTCTCTTTATATCTGTCTCTCTCTTTTTCTCTCTCTGTTCCTCTCTCCCACTCTCTATTTCTCTCTCTCTCTTTGTGCCTCTCGCCATCTGTCTCTTTTTCTGTCTCTATGTCTCAGTCTCTACCTCTCTTTGTCTCTCTCTTTTTCAGTCTCTGTTCCTCTATCCATCTCTCTCTCTCTTTTTCTGTCTGTCTTTCTCCCTGTCTCACCCCCTCCCTCTCTCTTTTCCGTGTCCCTTCCTTGTCTCTTTCAGTTTCCCTCCCTCTATCTGTCTTTCTCTTTCTTTCCGACTCTCACATCTTCCATCTTCTGTCTCTCCTTTTCTCTCTCTCTCCCCCCGTCTCTCTCTCAGCTTTAAATCAGCCCCTCACTGAGATGGGTGAGCGATAGTGGTGTGGATTGAGGGGATTTGTGCAGAGTGCCCAGTCGGAGGCATTTGGGAGCATTAAGAGCAGACGTGGAGGGAGGGGTTTATAAATTTGGTGGACTCTGGGGTATTGGACGCGTAGGATGGACTCCAAATAACAGGAACATGTGGAACTCCAGAACAACACACACACACACACACACACACACACAATAGAGTCACACACTGCCGTTTGGCTTCATCAGAAAACACATTTATTTTGTCTGTTTGGAAACACAGCTGATTCTGTGGCCACTATATTTCATACGAACGTGAGGTCATTTGTTGGATTAAAACTAATCATCTCATTTGCATAATCTCATTTAGTGAGCGTATAATTGTTATCTGGATTATACACACACTGGGGGAGGCGGGAGCTCAGCCGGTAGAGTGCTCACCCTCTGGTCCGAAAGTCTGCGGTTCGAATCCCGCTCTCGACATAAACGTCACTGGTTGAGCGGTTAGATGCGATGGTCCTCACGTTGGGGGTGCAACGCCGGCTCCCACAGGCGAATATTGTTGTTGGGTCCTTGGGCAAGACACTTATCCCACCACGCCTCCGGTGTCTGCGTTCACTGTTGTATGAATAGGTGAGTGTTTCCTTGGTGTAAAACGCTTTGAGTGCCTAGAAGGTAGAAAAGCGCTATACAAATATGACTATTTACTATTTACACTCCAAAATATGCTGAGAGAAGACTATTTTTAAAGATGCACTGTGCAACTTTTCTATTCGCTTGTCTTCATGGGGATGTCTTTGCCTGGAATGTTCCACAGTATAGCATTAAACATATGTATTTAGCATTTATTCGTTTTTTTTTTTTTTATTGAAGTGTCACCTCAACAGATCTGACCTGTAACTTGGCCTGACGGTGCCGACTGAACCTCACCGTGGAGACAGATCAGTTTAATGCCGTACTGCTGAACATTCTAAGCAAAGCAACAGCATCTCCATGGAGACAATAAAGAGTTTAAGCCGCGTTCTCTGGGTAACATGAGTAAAATCACGTTGACACGCCTCTTTCGCAACCTAATGATGAACTGTTTTGCGATAGAATCTTAAACTGCAGCTGTATCATTTGCAGGTTTAATTATGAGAATAGTAAACAACAGTTGGAGAGTTTGTAATGCAAAAGCTGTAGGAGGCCACATGGACAATTTCAAACAGCTTTAGCAAATAAATGTACTTTGAACCATTCGCTGAAACAAGTGTTATTTGGAACAGCAGTGTTTCTGTTTCCATTTCAATTATGATTTCGCTCCAACTCTCAAATGTCCAATCGACAGCCTGTGCTGTTGAGCAACCGTCCCAGATTGCGAGGAGCTTCCAGTATCGCGCTTATTTGGAAATACTTGAAAGCATTTTAGATAACGAAAATGCCTTTAAAAGCGTGCCATATCGCTTTAGTAAAAATAAATGCCAGTTTGATAAATTATTATGCTTAACGTTTCATCTATTGGCTTGAAGTATTCATTTGGTTCCAGAATATGGCTGCTCTTCAACTGAAACCGCAATGACAACGAAGTGATTTTGTCCCTGTCCAGAATCTACAATGTGTTCCCATGGTGGCAGTGGGCCCAGACCTGCTGCACTGGGAGGGAACTGCGCTGCCAGGATTACTGTTGACTCCAGGCCCCTTTTAAAAGCACAACATCACATCACTGAAGCAGCACTGACTTGTCTAAATAATCCTTCACAATCTTGTCGAGAGATTTAAAGACGTATCTTTGCAGCCAAGGTCAGTGGTAATGAAAAGAAATGTGTGGCCGTTTAGGTTGATCCAAGTGTAGTGAAGGTCTTTTAAGTACAAGCGGAATCAGGCTTTTAAAAGAACACAGTTAACTGGCTCAAAGGAGCTCAGGTCTGAAGTAACCAAGAGGGGATTTGGTCTATAAATGTCTGAAAAATATGGACGAACCTGGGTTGAACCAAGATTAACAGTTCAAATAGGTCTAAACAAGGTGTAACATGAGCATGAAGAAGAGATAGGCTGTAACATAGATGATTATTTTACATTTTGCTCATTGTAAAACATATTATCTAAACACGGCTGTCATGAAAAAGAGAGTCTGGTACGCTCTGTATAAATAAACATAAAAGAAACGAAATGGATCTAAAACTGCATGGTACATTTTTTTTTTACATTTTTATATGGCGTTTTTCCACCTTCAAGGGACTCGAAGCGTTTTGCAGAACCACTCACCCATTCACACACACACATTCATACACCGGTGTACGCAGACACTGGGGGTGAGGGGGGTTAAGCGTCTCGCCCAAGGACACAACAACTGTATTCATCTGTGCGAGCTGGAATCATTTAGCCAACCTGATGTTTATGTCGAGAGAAGGTTTCGAACTGTCAACCTTCAGATCAGAGGTCAGACACTCGACTGAGCTACTGTCGCCCATAATAATAGAAACAGGTACGACGTTTTTCGTTTGTTCTTTGTTTTTTGTTTTTGTAAATAGCTGTAACATTTCTGAAACCTACACGTATGACCCTGAGTTTGAATTTATTTAATAATTACAAGTAAAGACTGGTGGACAGGGACAGGGGGAAGGTGAAAAACGACATTTTCTAAGCACTGAAGCCACAGTGGTTGTGTAACTTTTCTGGTTGTTGTATTTATTAAATTATAGGCTTCGAATAGCTACAAATAATACTTGGCTAGGAGGCAATATTTTCTTGTCTCCACGGTGAGTGCTTGGTGAATTTAATGCCATAATTGTAAAACATTCCAGGCAAAGTAATAACACGTCCAATAACGTGTCCAAGCAGGTGGCAGACCCTCCACCAGAAAAGTTACACGGTGCACCTTTAAACTAGGCCTATTAGAACTAAGAACCTATGAATTGTGCACTAAAGAGGACTGTCGAAACCAAAGCACCGGGACCGCAGTTTGAGAACCGTCGCTTTTGTCCATTCCACCCGTGACATTTATCTCCGAATACAATTACCTAACACAGAACATCAAGTGGGTGGCAGATAAAAAGCGCATTTGGCCACAGTTCTTGCGCTGTAGCTAAAAGGCACACAAAACACCAGGGCCGTGAACTGCGGAAATGGTGTTTGCGTTTTCCTCGCTAAATAACAAATCTGGCAGCGCTCTCCGACTTCAAGAGAAAGACAAGATGGCACGGCGCCACTTGAGATGAGACCGCGGGGAGCGATCCTGGCAGGAGCGCACCTAAATCAGCTGTGTGTTTTAACGCCGCAAGACTGTATCCACGCCAAACAGGCAGCGTGTGACGTGCACCCGCTCAAAACATATGCAAAGTAACACATCAACAAATGGACAGAGGGATGGTTTAAAACAGAAGATCATGAAAACTTGTGGCGACGCCGGATGATTGGGTTAATGTGCATGCCTATTATTAGAAGTGATGTGAACCAACATGCCGAGTACTGAACCGGTCGACCTCTCATTACAGAGCACGCCGTACACAGACAGTAGAAGAACAGTGGATTGATGAAATGTGAAGTAATTCAAGTAAAATGGCTTGAAGCTACAGACTGAAATTGGGTGCCAGGAGTATTATTATTATTTCATTGTACTAAAAAAAAACAAAAAAAGCGCCGGCAGTCGGATGCTTATTGTTTCAGATATAATTTTATCCCTGGTCATTGTAAAGTAGCATAAGTAGAGGCCATGTTTGCGTCATTCCACCTCGTCAGCTACCTGCATGTCTACATGGAGATGGAATGTTCCGCAGTACGGCATTAAACTGTTCTATTTTGCATGTATTTGGTTACAGGTGTTTTCACTGCTCAAAAACATGCGTTCATACACTTAATGCCGTACCGGGGAACATTCCGGGCAATACCATGGAGACAAGAAAGTGACATAGCGCACCTTTAAGTTCTATCGGTGTCTCAGTGATTACGAAATGAGCAATGATGATGGAAATGTTCTGGTCTTTTCTCTAGCCCTGAAATGAGAGAAACTACTTTCTATTTGGCAACGTGTAGTTTATCATCTTTTTGTGAATGTGAAGGAAAATTTAATGGATCAAAGAAGTGAAAGTAAAAGACCATTCTGTCATTAGCATTGGGAGAACTATTACGTCTTTGAAAGTGTGTCTTTGAAGCTGGCTGTCGACATTATGCGGGTTACCTAATTAAAACTAAATAGAGGGATTACATTTTCATCACATTTTCAATAAACGGGAAATGTCTCTTCTATGTGCATGTCTTGGTTCCACCATTCTTCTACTGTGTATTAAGGATTTGACTTTATTGTGCAGAGAAGGCTGTGTGAGTGGGTGAGCAGCGAAGAGAGCTGGGAAGCTAAGCATTAATGTGCAAGGTAATAAGTTTGGTTCAGTCCAACACCAGGTTAAGCTAAAGATCAGATATGTAAAATGACTTGCCAGCAAAGGTGGGCAAAGAGAGATGAACTCATCTAAACCTAATTGAATCACAACTCCCAATGTTTGCAGTAATTGTGCTCTACAAATGAAACTTTAGACAAGGTAAAAGCCAATTTCTATTATTTGAGTAGGCTAAAAAGTAACTGGACCAGTCCAAATGTGAAGTTTGAAAAAAAAGAAAAGAAAATCTGTCAATTAGGCCACTATTTTACAAACTTACTTTTTAAAATGTATTCCAAAATGAACTATACCTGTTTTTACATGTAATAAAGTCAAATTAGTTTAGCCCCATATGGTAAATGGAGCTCTTAGGGTCAGCATTTTATCGTTAGCATGCATGTTCTTGTTAGCATTACGCCAATATTATATTATAAACTCGTCGCTGTGAATAATTAGGATGCTCTGAATGCATAAGGTAAGTGAGTAATAACTTTGGACCACTGCTAAACATTTAAAATTAACTAGTTCTTTTTTCACATTTTTAAGAAAAAAAATTCAAGTGCAGCGTCTTTAAGATAAGACAAGGTATACTTTGTTGTCCCAATTGGATAATTAGTCCTTAGTCCTTTTGAGCAACCCATCTTTGGATCAGGAGGTCAGCCTTTCGTGCGTGTTTAAGGATGCACAGTCGGCTATATTAGCAAAGGACTTGAGTTAAACCCGCTAATTAGCACCTCTGCTGGCTCGATTCTACATTATCAGTTTACAACCAGACTAGCAAGCATTAAAGAAATACTGCGGATCCATACACCACAAATGCACCATGCTAACCACATGCTAAATCACAAGCTAACGTGTGATGCTGTGAATCTATCAGTAACAAGCACGCTCCTTCCTCTGAATCCACTTTGACGACATATCGATCGTGTGCGTGGTTGTCCTCATGCTGCCTGCATCTGTAATCAATCTGCAGTGTACCTGGACCGTGTGCCCACCTGCATGCTACATTCCCCCTTCATTAAAGCCACCCACTGTGTGAATAGAAACGTTAGCCGGGCCGCTGTGGTCCAACTAGCTATTAGCATCAATCTTTACTAAAAGATTGCTCCAGGTGCAGTGCTCCGTTAGCGCTCCGTGCGTGGTGACAGCGTGCATGTGCTCCTGTGTGTGTTTGGTTTGTCTTACAGGTGTTGCGCAAACCGTAGATTAGCATTTTTGGCCCCAGCGTGAAACATGGCGCATCCCGATTGGACCATAGACATCAGTAGACACAGCACTCACACTGAGGGGTAAGTGGTTTGATGAGATGATTATGGCGGGGACCATTTTAATCTAGTCCAAATCTGGACTATTTGGACAGTGACTGAACATTGTGACGTGTAGCTTAAACCAGATTTACTCATGTTTTAATTAGCCTGTTTCTCAACTTCTTTAACACATTACAAGAATTGTTGCAGTGATGGAAGGTAAGTAAAAGTAGTAAAGTACTGTACTTCAGTGTAAATTTGAGGTATCTGTACTTAAGTATATTTTAAAGTAGATACTTTTACTTACATGTGAGAGCAGGTATCTGTACTTTCTACTCCACTATATTTTTGAACTGGACTGAAAAGTAAAAGTGTTTTTTTATTACTGTTTGAGACCTGCTGAAAAGGCTGAGGGTTTATTTTTAACATGTTCGTAGTTTGAGCAAACAAAAATATACAAATAAAAACAGCTAGGAAAATAACTATTGATTCAATTGTTTCTATTGAACAAAATTCAGCACAAATCTTTATCAAAACAGCTACATTTGAAGCTTGAGTAGATCTCAAAATCTGCATGCAACGCTACTTACTCTAAGTACATTTTGAAACAGGTACTTTAATATTTTTACTGAAGTACATTTTTACATGTGATACTTTTAGTTTTGCTTGAGTATTTTTTGCTCCTGTATCAGTACTTTTACTTAAGTAATACAATAGAGTACTTCTTCCACCACGTACTAATTGTAATGTGTTCGTGTCCACATTAGAACCCGGCAAAGAAACTCCAAATTACACCATAGCCTATAATGTGTTTTTTAGCCTTTAGAGCCTTTTAGCCTTTTAGCCAATGACATAAGCTAACTAACATCTAAAATGTCTAAAAGGCGATAGAACCAATTTTCTCTTCTTTTAAACGGCGTACGTGTTCATTAACAAATTAACAACATTTTTGAGTTTGTTCACGCGCACGCTAACTGCTTTAGAGAGAGAAAAAAAGCTAACTTAGCGGCGAGGTCACGTTAGCTTTAGCGTCTATCTACTGATGTCTGTGGCCTTGCTTGCGTGCACCCGGCGTAGACAGCGGGGGGAATCGGTGGGCACTCACGCTGGCAGTGACCCCAGGATCGGCGAGTCCAGCCCCAGCAGCAGTCCACTCTGGCACCGTAGCGACACAAGCCGGAGGAGGAGGCCATCTGCCGCGGCCACCTGCGAGAGGAACACACAGTTAGCCCAAAGACGACAACGATGTCCGAATACTGAGCAGGGGGCGGTCAACGTGATTAGAAAGGGCGTCAAAGTGTGCGCACATTCTGTAACGCGCACACCCGGGAGTGCTACGTTTCGCTGGTATTTCTCATAGAATAAACAGGCAGCCTTTCTACCTGTAACATTTAGTTTGTATTGTGTTATTTTTGGATGTAACTTAAGGTTAACTCCAGTATTTATTTAGATGCTTAGATCCAACAATCAAACACATGGTCGCATATTTACGTCATTAAGAAACTAGCGATTTAATGGATGACTGAGCGTGTTTTCCATAATAAGTCCAGGCAGAGGGAAGCTAGTGCTAATCGTAACTGTTATTTTCTCTGAAATATCCTGTTTTTCGTCCGTTGGCTGTGATTTCATACATGCACGAGAAAGAGTCTGTTTTCCAATGGCTGGTTCTCAATATTTTATGTCAAAAAAGGAGAGAAGATCTGACAATTTCTATCTACCACCTTTGACTGAATGGGCGGGGACTCAGCAAAAGTACAACAAGTACAACAGCAAAAGTGCCAGTATGTTGAAGACATCTATAATATGTTCCAGGCTCCGCTTTGGACCCCTTAAACGGGGCGGTACGGTTCACTTTAGACAGTGGAGATGCTTGCGGCTTGTACCGATCTGCTCCAAAGCGAACCAGTGGAAACAAGGCTTTAGATGTATTAGGGATTGAAAACGAAAATGTGTTATTTGTAATGAGTGTTAAAAATGATCAGGTGTTTGGCTTAAAAAACAGAACTTCCTGGAGAAGAAGCAAAATGTGCAAGGTTTTTAAAGAGGGGTATTTTGCAAACACATTTTTTTTTAGCTTTCTACCATGTTATATTGTTCCCTCATCAAAAAACATGCCTGAAGAGGTTTTAGATGACAGGGCTGAGGTTACTGGGGACACAGACTTGGAGAAGTGCAATTCCAGCCGCTGAACCTGCTCTGTCTTGGTATAATGAATGAAATAATGGGCTGGATGTTTGCTGAGCTAAACCAAAGTCAGCACACAGCCCCATCTGTGAGGAGCCCAACACTGGAACCAGGAGAAAAAAACTACAAAAGACATCACACACTCAACATCTGTGGCACCATCTTCAGATTTGACCTCCACTTTACCACCACTTGCCTTGAGTCACATGCACTGAGCCATTGACAAACAATGAATATACTTGACATCATGTTATATCTCAAAGGCATGTGCATGTATATACATGGAGGAGTTGGTTATGATTCATGTGCAAGGTAGAGATGCAAGATATATCGCAACTGAATCATAAATCGTAACAAGCACAGCTGCAAGTAGCGTAGCTTCCATTAGCATAGTAAGTTTCATTAGCAAATAAGTTCCTTTGCAAACAACATTTTTTCTGTCTTATCATGTAAAAAAAACCAGCTAATTCTGTAGTTTGGACCTCTACAAACATGTTCTGAAATGGATGTTTTTTTGTTTTTGTTTTTTTTTATTAGTTTAGCTGTTCATATTTCAGTGTTCTCTCAAATCTTGACATTCCTACACGTTTAAAAAACCCATAACCTATTGTGCTTTTGTCTGCTATATAGTTATGATCTACGACGTCATCACAACACAGAGCCACCATCACCTCCACCTCCTATGGACAGATGCAGATCACGGTGGCGAGTAGCAGATTTACTACCAAAATGGCTACGCGACGCTGCTGAATCCTACGCGTATCACCCGTTAAGACAATCAAATGTGAGAACGAAGTAAGTGCAGAGCAGTGGGCGTGTTCCGAGGAGGTGAAAACAGGGGTAAATCGAAGCAATGATGTGTCGAGTAAAGGAGTATAAAGATTACTCAAACATGCATGAATCACTCTGAAAGCAACTTCGAGAGGGTAGCTTAAATCAGAAGAGGAAACAACTGTATGGCTCTAAAAGATCAATTCTGCTTTAAAAGATGAGCTTTGGACAGAATCCTACATAATATGATAATTGGAAAAATCTCGAATGTAGATATTTTTTGCAAAAATGTTCAGCCCAAGTAAAAGAAGCTACATTTGCAGAGATGGACAAAACATTAACACGCTTGCACCCATTGTCTACGTTAAGCATAAGTCGTGTAGAACTCCTGTCTTTGACCCATGCAACTCTGTGATACTGACGCTAAAGATTTTTACTCATTAGACATTTGCACAATGAAAGTAAGTAAATCCACCATTACAAAAACATAGCTGCAGATACACCCACATTGACAATGGACAGTATTTTCCGGAGTATAAGTCGCACCAGCCAAAAAATGCATAATAATGAGGAAAAAAAAACATATATTTCACATATAAATCACATCTGAGTATAAGTCGCACGCCCGGCCAAACTATGAAAAAAAGTGCGACTTATAGTCCGGAAAATACGGTATTATTCCTGCACGATGGACAACAACAACAAAATAACAAAGCAAAATTTACTTCCACCTCTGAATCATGTTAGCGCGTTCTCAAAAGACCCGTTGAAAGCCTTTTTTGTTTTTATTCCGTTTATGTTCACTCATTTGCCCAAGCTGCAAAAAATAAGGTACAGTAAGGACAGGGAGTGTTGGGAAAAGCAGCTAATCTTGTTTTTTTTTGTTTTTTTTTCCTGTGAAACTGCAACATTAGTTTTATCCTCAAACAATTTGCTCCTGCGGTGAAAGCTTTAAGACAAATTACCGCCGGATATTTTTGTCACACCACGTTCTGTTCAGAGCAAGAAATAACTCCTCGGCGGATTTCGTATACGCGGATTAGCTTTTTATCTGCAGAACGGTGGATCAACACATATTTATGGCGAGTGCAAAAGGAAAAAGTCCATTTAAGAGCGATGATCAAATCTAAAGTTGTAAGCTCCATACTTTCTTTAAGAGGCTCTGATAAGGCGTCCCTATAAACCACTGTAAGGACGAGAGCAGCACTGGGGAACTTGGTGTCGTGTACGGGGGGAAAAAAGCATATGGGTTTTGGTCACTCTTTTTCACACCGAATAGACCCTTTAAAATCCTATGTCATCAGAATGTTCAAACTTAAAAGCACCGTGAGACCTGCATCAGATTACTTAACTGTTAATCTGTGTTTGTTGTATCTGTCCCTATTCAAATAAACAATAAATAAATCAAATCAAGCCGACATAATACATTTTCTATGATTAACTGATTAGCAGATCTAAATGCTAATTGTTTCAAGACTTTGTAACATAAAATAAATAGCACTTTTGAAATTTCAGGGTACAAATGTCAGTTCATTTTCATTTCATTTATTTATCTATTTCAAGCAGATTATTGAACGCATGTATCCAGTTCACTTAATGCACATTTCACATATTTTTTTCTTATTTAACCTCAAAAAGGAGTGGGAAGAAGAAAACTTATTAAATCCCACCCCATCTTCCATTAGAACATAAATTAAATGCTTTGTTTAGTATATTTATATATATTGACAATACACTGACAATAATTTAGTTTGTTTCTCTGTTAAGAGGGATGGAAAAACAAAATTCTAGCCTCAGAATTGTATTTGAGCTTCACAAAAAGTATCATTTATGGTGAAATGTGTAATATATAGATGAAGTGAAAAACTGTAGTGGGTTCAACATTTCTAGCAGCCAACCTATGGATTTTGTAATATTTTATGGCTAATCCCAGTTTCCCTGTTGAAATAGTTGAAAAAGCAATTTCACTTTTGCCTCCATCTGCTCATTCAAATCTGGAATTTAGAATGTTTTTTTTTCTTTTTTTTTTTTTTTTTTTTTTTTTTTTTTTTTTTTTTTTTGAATTGTTTTTTTTTTTTTTTTTTTTTTTTTTTTTTTTTTTTTACACATTTACACCCTTAAAATGTGTAAAAAAAAAAACAAAAAACAAAAAAAAAAACATTCTAAATGTTCTTTCAGACCTTCTGGTTTGGTCCAAAGTCCATGTGTGAATGCTCCCATGGACTGGACCAAACAGCAGCAAAAAACAGGGAAAACGGCCTGGTCCTGTGCCGTGTGAGCGTGAAGGTTTGGACTTTCGGACCAAATCCAGGAAATGACACGTTCAGTCACACAGAGCTGAGCGAACATGAGGAAGGGCTGGTTTATAGTCCAGCGTCAGGCCTTTCTGACGTCCTGACGCAGACTCGAACCATACGAGCTTCTGTGGAGCTACTCAGAGCACAGGTGTGTCATGGGAATCCAGACCATTTCATTTGCATTCATTATTTGTTATGTATATTACTGTGACAATAAATAATAATATTAGGCTCATATACAGACAGTCCTGTGCCAAACTTTAGCTGTTCTGAATTGTTTTAATCAGTCGTCTGTATAGTCTTTGTGGATCAACCAATCACAGCCCTTGTGTTCTGCAGAAATTCAACGCGTAGTAACTTTTCAGCCGAGGTGCAAGTGCACAGCCCACAGACGACACCGCAAGCACCACAAGCACCACAAGCGTCAGATTGGCTTTCATGTGCATCAAGGAGCTGTGCAGCACATCCACGTAGATTAGACGCTGGACCATAAACCAGCCTGAAGAAGGAGCCAAAGTGTGAGGAGAAAAGGAAGAGATGAGCCTACAGTGATTTTCATCAAGTGTCTAAATAGCAAAGTTAGACTCCAAGACAAAAAAAAAACAGCAAACCACAGCCTGCTGCTTGTTTGAGTTAAAGACAGGCCGTATTTTGGCCTAAAATCACCAAATGTGCAGTCTACAGTCTGCGGCACTTAAGTTATTCTCCTTCCCAGAGCCACTAAAACTAAGAAATATTTGTAGGGTAAACTGTCGCGTTAGATAAACCAAAATTACCCATTTACCAAACGCACGCTGATATAAACATAACAAACACATGCAGGCTAAACGACAGCACTATTTCACTGATAGCAGAGGATGTACCTCTGGAAATCACTGTACTTACCATGTAGTAGTTCTTATAATGTAGGAGTTCTTATGATGTAGTAGTACTTATGATGCAGTAGTACTTATGATGCAGTAGACAGATATTGTCTGGGGGATGTCTTTTTGTGATCTATAAACTCTACACACATACAAAACTCATCTGTCATCTGCTTTAAATCCAATTACAGCGAGTAGCCAAAAATTCTATCCATATATGCACTTGTATTGGCACATTTGCTCGTACACAACCAGTTAAATGTTAGGTAACTCTTTACGACTGCCTAACACTGCTTCTGATTGTTTTTTTTTCCCCTGTCGATCTGTATTTTAGCCAATCACCACATAGCTAATGTGTTAGCCGCCACGTTCCAAATAGGAAGTGAGCATGGACACACTTCCGGCTCCATCGACTCCAATTCACTTCTTATTGAAAAACCGTCACTCTTCTCTCTGTAACTGCTGCTGTCAGACTCGTCTATTAAGATATTTGGTCTTAACCCGCTCAACATGATGTTACATGATGTTTTTAATTAGCTATTTTGTCTATTTTGCCTTCTTTCCCCGAGCGTTGGCAACAGGTTTTATTGACAGGTTTTATTGACAGCACTGATAAGCACCTGCTCCCAGCTAAACCAGCGGTGCGGGCGGGAAGGGGCGTTACCTTTAACAGGATTGGGTCCTTAGTTGCTATGATACTCACGGTCAGAATTCCAAATATGGAACTTGGCTTCAAATTCCCCTATAACTGCTAGTCACGATGAGCTTCATTTGGCTGGAGCTGAACGCTGTGGGTGACGTCACACTCCCTTAGTCCATTTCTTTATACAGTCTGTGGTCAAGTGTTAAGTTAAAATGACAATTTTTTTCATTAAAATGTAATGATTACAGGTTACAATGACATCAGTTTCCCGTTTTAACACGAACATGTTAAGCTCATATCCAATGCAATGAAGGGGCCAGTCACTTTAAGCAGGTCCAATCTGTGTGATCTGCAGCAATGCACAGAGGAAGAGCCAAGCACTTATCATTTTGCGTATATCTAATGACAGATCCAGAGGGCACATCCAGAGCGTCTGTCTGTGTGTAACCAAAGGCACACACAAACCTTCACAGGCTTTGGGCTGTTGGGAATGTCATTGTGAACCTTACACAATGGTTGGCAGCACTGATCATAACATGTAAAGTTGAAAGGGTCGTCCGTGCTCACATCTGTGTTTACCGGGCCTCGCTGCGTTTGGCTGGAGCACGCCTTTGTGTCCGATCTCACTTGCTCTAGGACGTCCCATAATTCTGCTTTATATTTTATGATTCAAGAAAAAGCTGGTCACAATCGTTCGCTGTGTAGATCCAGAGCTGCAGTTTATAGCCACTGGCTCCCTCACGGCTTCTTTCCTCGTGACGCCGAAGAGCGAGCGAGTCTTCAGATGGAGATCCAAAATGAGCCATAGGGACACGTGCGTATTTTGCTCGAGCGTAAAAGCAGCATGTTTCTGATACGTGGGGTTGGAGTGGTTTGGGTTCCACATATGTTCGGCTGTCTGTTCTGCACAGGACAGGGCATCAACGGCACCATGGGGAGCGTGCGCCCAGCACCACCTGAACGCAGCGCGCCAAGGAGCGAACCAGCCACAGCGCCAACACTTCGGGCTGTTAGAGGAGAAGGGACATGGCTAACTGAACAATCGCTGGAGTCTCTTATGATCATAGCCTATTTGACAAATGCCATGTCTGAACAACCATCTCCACGCGGGTGAAGGGACACGTGCTCTTGGGAAACAGGAGGAGGGCATCAGCGGCAGTACGGGACATCTTGAGATCGGAATGTCCAGGCACAAAAGCACGCTCCAAACAGAGGCAATGTGGCTGGTTACTGTATGCGCCAACACAGATGTGCGTGCGCAGATCACCCTGTACGATCAGTGCCACCAACCACTGGGTGAGGCCGACATGCCACAGCAGCTCAGAGCCTGTAAATCCACGTCTATCAGATCTGCCTTTCCCTAATTAATACATCAATTAACTACGCATGCATCATTTTTAACGTGGCTGTCAATATTTTCCTTTCATCTTTCTCTCTCATCTCAGTAACAGAAACCAACCTGACAGAAGTTAATATCTTGATTTTTTTTTTTGCGCCTGTAAATTGCTTGTTTGAGGTTTTGGTCTTGCACAAAACGTGAATGGACCATAAAATTAAGCACAAAAGGGACTTCCCCGTTTGGGAGATTACACTAAATGTTAAGTCGTTTTTAATGGTTTAATTATAGACAGTGTAGTTCATATTCTAATTTTGCATTCTCCAAAAATGTGATCGTTTTCCGATTTTGAACTCCCACCTCTACCTGCGTGTAGACTTTCAAAAGAATCCTCGCTAAATTTAAAGAACCAAAGGTGTTCAAATCTATTGTTTTTCGATATAATAAGGATTTTTGGCTCAGGATTCCGAGCACATCCTCTCCCTCTCTCCCCTCCTGTTAGTGCTTCCATGCCAGGACCAGGAAATGCTAATGCCTGCTCCACTGCCAATCACCGCAGTAGGGAGAGAATCCAGACGGATGCTAAGTGAAACTGGCACATCCCGGAAAAATGTTTGTCTATGGACTGGAGAGGAATGGAGGAATGCAGCAAGAAAGGAAAGAGGAGAAGAGAGCAGAGGAGAGGAGAGGAGAGGAGGGAGGAAAGACAACTGCAAGACGAAAACAGAGAACAGAGACCACACTTAAAAGGCCTGTTCTACGCTATTTTCTGATCTGTTCTAATGGTGTTTCCTCATCAAAAACACACCTGGAGTTGTGTTTTGTTTCATTCACACATGTTCAACACACAAACCCTGAATATTTAGGCTGAGTTCTTCTCTCAAACAGAAAACACTCTTCTCCACCTTGTGATGTCATGTGGTAATACAGGAAGTGCTCCGCTCCATACACCTTGATCTAGGACCTTTGAGACAATGGCCGCCTCTCGTAATGACAAATAAGAAGTCAAGCTTTGTAGTTCAAGACCAAGAAGTTCATATGATTTATATTATTATTATTATTATTATTATTGGTGGGAAATGGACAAATGAACAAAACTAAGCATTTGGAGAACACTTTAAGGAGCACTATGTAACTTTCCTGCCACCTGCTTGTTGCAAGTTGCTGTAGATTCCAGGCAAAGCAACATCTGCATGGAGACAAGCTATTAACACCACCAGGCCACGTTACAGGTCAGATCTGTGGACAGGCGACCACGGTTACGTAAGAATGAAGAAAAACAGCTGTATATGAATGAATTGATGCCGTGCTGTGGAATTTTGAAAGCAAAGTAATAACATGTCCATGGAGACAAGCAGGTGATGGACGCCTCAGTAGAACACGTTAAACAGTGTGTAATCCTAAAACAGGGATACTTTTTACTTCAGGGGTGTTTTATTCAAATTGTATTGTATTACATTCAAGGATAGATTTCAACAGTTTATGGTGGTATTGTAAAAAATACGTAAATCACCGCCTTTGATGATGAGCTCCTTCCAAATAACTCAGATCATAGCTCCTAGGTCCTAGCCCCTAACTCCAAACACCCTAACTCCTTTATTTTTGGACCCCTACGTCATGGGGTCAACCATAAGAGTCCTAGGCAGATAGGAGAAGGAGCTTCAGCTGCTTTTAGTGAATCCGACCGCCCAAACCCGAACCTAGTCCTGAACGCACTGACTGAGATGAGTGCAAAGAACGGCTGTGTTCGAAAACGTGGGAAAAAAAAAAAAAAAGCACATTGTATTGTGGGATACCTGTTAGATTCTTACTACTGGGTAGGAAGCTCCCAAGGTTCTTATGCTAAAGGAGCTATGAAAGGAAGCATAGAGGCTCCTTTTCCTAACTCCTTCCTAACTCACTATTCGACTAGTGCGTTAGGACAGTCCTTATCATGGCCGATGGTGACGCACATCTGGTTTTGGCTCAAGGAGCTAGTGGCTTAGTGGCCAATCTGACGAATTTGGAACAAGCCAAAGAATCTCCCAAAAAACTAAACTTTTGACTGGAGTCCTTATTGGTAAAACAGGTGTTCAGCCACAAAACTGGAAGGTCACCAGTTCAAACCTCTTCAAGTGCATAGTGCTATCACGTCCCTGAGCAAGACACTTCTCCACCAGTGCCTATTCCAGTCGCTAAATGTATGTAGTCATAACTGGAAGAGCATTTTTTTGTTGTATTTTTGTATCGACTTTCTGCAAACCACAAAAAATAAATTCCAGCGCCATCGAGCTCTGAACAGGTGGATAAGACAGATGTCAGTCACAGCGTTCAGAGCTGCTTATAAACTAATTATGGCTCTGAGATGAAATCATCACAGGAAGACTTCACCCCACTGCTGCCTCTGTACTAGCTGCTGCTGCCACGCTATTTCCATTTAGATTACACACTGATCACGCGCTCCACTGTCAGCAGATGTGACTGCGTTTTAAAACAATCTCACAACACTGTATTAGCTTGGAGAGGTGTTGTACAATACCGCGGAGTGCATTTCAGTTTGAGTTCTAGCACACTCCATTCTGAGCTTGAACATTTTGGATTTGTAGTCTATTCAGTTTTTGTTTTCTTTTTTTTTTGTTGTTGTTCTTTTTGTCACTACCTGAGTTGTCAAAATGTGCACTTGTTTACTTCATTTATTTGTGTATTTATTGCTCATGCCATTTCATTTCGTTGGCATCAGTTTGAACAGTCACAAACAAAAATAATCAGACAATTAACATAAATACAACTGTTGGCCTCGTCATTATTGGCATGAACAAAAGGAACAGGAAGAAGGTAAACCGTATAAACCCTGCTCCTTTCACAGATCATCAAAATAAACATTGGAACCCCTCACCCATTCACCAGTGTACGCAGACACTGGGGATGAGGTCGGTTAAGTGTCTTGCCCAAGGACACAATGACAGTCTTCATCTGTGGGAGCTGGAATCGCAACGCCATTCCAGAAACAGTTTTTTAGGTCGAGAGCGGGATTTGAATTGCCAACCTTCAGATCAGTTGGACAAACGCTCTACCAGCAGAGCTACTGTCGCCCTCATTTATCATTTATTCACAAAATTCTATCAATACTAAAATGTCAACTGAAACTAGATACTAATTTGAACACGTAGATAATGAAACAAAGCCACAAACAAAATGTTACCTTTCCTGGATAGTTTTAGAATGGACTTGCAGAGCGTGGTAATTTTAAAGCAACTATTATTATTTTTGGTTGAAAATTGCAGTCCATGGTATCAAACCTTTATTTTCGTTTCAAAATTGAGTTTGAAATTTGAAACTGTCAGAACCAAACATTTGAGAAAATCGGTAAAAACACTCTTCACTACGAGTTTCCTTGTTGGTTTATACTTTGGTACATTGTTCGTTCGCTGTTTACACTCGAAGGGAGAAGCTTGGATGCCTTATCTATTTATTATAATGGCAAA